>CM029553.1:1554747-1574710 GCA_017141385.1 Sogatella furcifera | reverse complement strand
ATAATTTGTCTAAAGAGTACTTAGTTGAGTTTATAGTTAACTTTGATATAAATGTCTATTGATGAAATAAGGTCAGGTAGTTTATGAAGAAAATAATATATCAGTTAAACGTTAAAATATAATATTGAATCCATTATTCCAGTTTAAGAAAATTTAATCAATATGTTTTTCTGAGGGTGATGCCTACATGAGCTCTTAGGCTTGTACGTGGGTAATGAGAGGGATGAAAATGAGAGATGACGACTACTTTTTAAGAAGTCAAGACCGACGGTTCATTGTCTCCTCTGAAAGAGATTACATTTCATTACTCAAATGTCACTATGAATGGAATTGTTGTGCATGAAATACTATGAATGAATAGTTGTATATAGAAGAGGTACTATCAGAGAAATTAGTTTCAGGATCAACAATATTGTGACCTCGAGGATTGAAGATTATTGATAGTATTTTAGGGATGGGATTTATAGTCCTGCTACTTAATTTCGTCAACAAATTCAATCTTTTGGGATTATAAGTTGCAATATTCACCGTTTCCACTAGTAAGGTACCACCAATGACAATATACAACTACAGTAGTACGTTAGATATCATCGTTCAAGGGTGAATGAGTTTAGAAAATTGGATAATTTTCATAAATAATAGGCCGCAGTACGCAGGCAGGGGCAGGGGAGCACATGCCCCCCCCCCCTAGAAGTTGACATAATTTATTTTTTGTTTTCAATAAATTCAGAAATAAAATGAATTAGATAAAAGTAGTAATGAATATTATAAAATAATATAAAAATAATTCTATTATTATAAAATAAAATAATTTCACAACTCAATTGTAAAGATTGTGAAGTCACAGACTCATGCAGGGTTGGAACTTTCATCTGAGTCTCCAATTTAATACTGGAGAAGATCATTAATAATTCCTCATCTTCACTCTTTTAACAGTCATTGGAAGTAAGATTTTCAAATGAGAATACTCTTGTTTTCTCTCTGTCACTTCCCCAGGCTTTGTAGGGTAAGCCAATGAAACGGAAAAATTTGAATAAGTCACTTAATAATAATAATAATAATATATAATAATAATAATAATAATAATAATAATAATAATAATAATAATAATAATAATAATAATAATGATAATAATAATAAATTTGAATTAGTCACTTAGGCCTTAGTCACCAACATGGAAAGAATGCAGCCATTTATTGTACAATAAGAGAAATGAAGTATTTTTTTCTAGAAATCAATTGAAGGCCTATCAAGGTGATTCTAAACATCAATTTCCCATGTTTTAGAGGTTTGAATGACTTCACTATCACCTCATATTCAGACGTGTAAGTTGAACAAATTAGAGAAATCTCTAAAAAACCTTTGAACACTTCAAAATATTGTTTTTGTTCAACAGACAATTGATGTCTTCAATCCTTTTTCAAAGCCTGCCTCAATATAGGTTGTCAATCAGAGTACCTGGTCTGCACAGCTCCGGTTGGGTCGAGATCCAGCCTGTTCAATTGGAACCACCGTGAAGCTGGCCCCACCCACTCAAGCACATTTTTTATAAATGGTACCAAAAAAATGTGCTTAAAATGTGCTTTCAGAATATGACATTTTAAAAAAATGTGCGCGACTCCTTGACCTTGAAAAATGCATTCCAAGTTATGATGCTGGCCCCACCCACTCAAGCAAATTCGTTCGAAATGGTCTCTAAACTGTATTTACCTCCTTTCCGTAACTTCTGTCCTGCTTTCTACATTGGAGAAACAACCACTGCCCTAAACCTCCGAATCAACAATCATAGGGCTTCCTTCAAAAATAACACCTCCTTACCTATCCCTACCCATGGCTCCGAGCACAACAAGAACTTTGATGAATGCTTCAAAATCAAAGTTCTTACCACCCTCCCTCCCTCAGCTCCCTCCATTGATGTGAAAACTAAAGAGTTAGCCTTCATTTGGGTGCTTGGAGCCACATCTATCCCTGGCCTTAACAGACAGCAATAGTTCTAAAAATCCTACATACACATCTTGGATCAATCAATCAATCTAATTTTATTTTCAATCTGATATCCAAATTTATTCTCAATAATAGTTTTTACTTTCAACCAATTTTACTTTAAATTAAATTTAGTTTCATTTTATCCTTTATTTATACACATTTTAACTAAAAACCATCAAATAAAAATTCATTTACATCCTATAATATTATCCTCTTATCCAAAAAATCCCTAACATGGCTTCCCCCCAATCCATACTTCCTCAATCTGTGGTACTCCTTCAGTTTATGCTACTGCACTAAGGACTCTGTGGATTCAACATTCTGCTGGTGAACTGAAGAAGGTGGCACAGCCACCGAAATATTTTCACCTTAAAATGTAAGTTTATTTGTGTTTTTCTTCCTATCCATCACTTAAATCTGTCTATTTGTAAAATAATAATCTAAAAGTGACTTTCTATGATGTGCTATATATATATATATATATATATATATATATTTTAACGGGTTTACCGGGTACATCCGATCTGTGAACTCACTTACTTGGGTAAGTTGACGTTTCGTCGCCATCTCAGACGACATCCTCGGAACAGACTGAGATGGCGACGAAACGTCAACTTACCCAAGTAAGTGAGTTCACAGATCGGATGTACCCGGTAAACCCGTTAAAATATTCATCCATCCGCGAAAATTTAAAAGTATATATATATATATATATATATATATATATATATATATATATATATATATATATATATATAGAGAGAGAGAGAGAGAGAGAGAGAGATATGAATTTGAATGGACATCAGATTCGTGTTCTAGGGGCTCGGAAACGTGTAAAAAATATATCACATCATAAATTTTCGATTGTTAGGGCAAGACCAATAGTGCATTTTTTCGAATGAAATGCACTAAAAATGAAGTTTTAAAAGCTCTGAGTACAATTTAACCCATTGCGAAATTGAGATAGAATTTTTCCAACATATACATACACAAAAAGGTAGTAAGTAGTTTGTAAAACAATATACGGTAGGGTACGTACGGTAGTTGGAAAAATTTTCAAACAATTCACAAGGAATAAAATTAATAAAGAGAATAAAACGCCAATTCTACATTCATAGTAGGATTATTATAGTTATATTTTTCGATTGAGAAGTATTTGTAAAACATCTCATTCATGGAATGGTTTCAAGGAAAAATTAAACACTTTTGCTATTTCAAGTTTGTATTTCTTTGCAAATAAATACAGTGAATTAATAACGAAATGTGCTTACATCACCAATATAATAATTTAGCATGAAACTGAGAATAATTAAGAGGACATTTGATAAGTATTTACATGTTTTCATGAACTGCAGTCAACACTACAATGAAACCTGTTTTCAATTGAAAAAATAATATGAAAGAGAAAAAAATTGTAACTTACAATAGAAAAAATTATCGATAGTTATTTAAATAAAATGTTCACAAACAATAAAACTAATATTTTATTGTACATCTAAAATCGTTTCAGGCCGGTAATACAGTAGTTCTATTATCATATGATACGCGTCCGTGATACCGTCCTGAGTATATTTTATCAGCTGTGAAGAACAGTCAAAAGATATCCGTCAAAAGTTACAATCCTAATCAATCTACAAATTGATAATAATTCGTATAATAAATAATATCGTAGTTATTTGTTTTTGAAAATAATTATTCATTATTACAATTCCGAATCCATCGGTTTACTCGCCGTCTCATCATTTCAAACTTCAAATAGAGACTCCACATTCTAAACTGATCTGAAAACAAAAATTAAGTAATTAAATAATATATATTGCAATATTGTAAATCAAGCCTATTTGTTCTTAGGTCAGTTAAGTGTCAACGAGTTGATTGAACTGGATAGCTACACTTTCCAACAACGACAAACCCAACAACTCACTTGAAGTAGATAATTGAAACAAACATTCAACGTATTACAAAGTCTTCAATTGCAATAGTTTCATTAAAAAACCTAATGGCGCATCATTTATATCAAATTATATTACATGAGAATATTAAATAGTCAAAATCCATTAATTGAGTTTAGATGTCAATGAGGTTATGGGTAATTCCCATGGCGGGGTTTTCTATTCATCAGGTCAGCAGCTGGTTATATGACTATATAAGTCACTGTAGTTATATGCAATTTCACCAAACTGAGCTAAACGGTCAGGATTCAGCGATTAAAAATTTGAACAGAACGATCAGCAGATGACTAAGACCCCCTCTATGAAGGGGGTGACTCATGCCTTATCTACTTCCAACCACACTCAAACTTGAGGGACCCTCAAATTTTTATATAACAGCTGACATCTTATATGCTAAGTATAGAAAATGTAAACTGTTGAATGTAAATTTGAGAGCCTCTCAAGCTTGAGTGTGCTTGGAAAAACCGGACATAAGACCATGCCACTAAATTATGAATGTATCAACATGCAATTTCCAAATTATATATTTTTATAAATCAAGAATTCACATAGAAATATTGTATAATCAAATCTAAACTGTATAATCATAGTGTGGCCATTGGTGTGAGACGCTTCATAACAGTATGCTGAAATAAAAAATTTCCCGCCAGCCACCACAGATTTTCCAAAGTTTCAAATTCTGTTAAGATTCAACAGTAAGATTTGGAATATAAACTCATTCATCAAACTTTTTCCAAGAGGAACGACATTGGAAATCAATTCTCCAAAATTAAAAATTGAGTTTTTACTTCTAGTATTACTTTGGATTATTTAATTCGATAGAGTTTGACTTTGCACTGGCAAAGTAGCATAGGGTACATTATCAGTGTCTTATTATTTCTCAGCATAGGCGGAGTTTAGGTTGGAAATTTTTCACTTCAACATAACTTCATTTGGTGAAATGATTCATTTGAAATATCCTATTGCTCTAAATTCAAAATTTTCATGATAAGGTATTTCTTCTGGACTATAAATTCTTAATTGAAGTGCTGTTAAAATATATAACCTAGTTTCGAACTTTATTATTCATCAAAATTTGGTATAAAGACGTTTTGAACCAAGGAGGTTCATGGAGATGACATAACGAGAAATCTTGACCCCACTTTTGAATGATACGGGGTGACTCCCAAAGAGGTACAATACATGGAGTAACCATGTGAGTGTCACAAAACCGTTCTGGGTGGATCATTTTCTATGTATATAGTATGTTCTTCAATACAAATATAATTACTGGTAGAGCACTGATATAAAAACAAAAAAAATTGTATAGCGTGTGTTGCAACTCATATTTTTTTGTAATGCTGAAAAATATCATATCTGATCAGTATTGTATTATATTGTCAGTATAAATTAAAAGAGAACAATAATTTCTCCAGGCTACATAAGAAAATGTATTTCTATTATTTTTAGAATACTTTAGAGTTTCAATTACCTACCAAAACATATTGCACTATAAAGAAATGTGTTTTTCTACGCTGCAAAAATAGAGCTCAAATGAAAATTTCTTCAGGGAGGATTGTTCCTCGGAATCAAATTTCAACATTTCACAGGTTAGTAGGCCTACTGAAAAATTAGTAGGCCTATAGCATTAGGCTACATATTTAATTATTTGATATAAAATTAAAGCAGATATTTTATAACACTTTTTTCACTTATATTTCATTATGAATCAATCACTGTGTCCACATCTTTACGACTTTCGGCGTGCTGGTTTCAGCCAGCAGCACGCCACACGTAGCAAGAAAATCGAAAAGCGCAAGCCGCAAGCAGCATGCTGCGAGCGTGCTTTCTCTTTTTTCCATCAAGCTGTTATTTAGCAAGCTAATATCGGGATGAAAAGCAATATTCTTCTAATTCCAATCGAAAATCAAGTTTAAAATAGCTGATTTGATAAATAATTTAATATGAGTTGCGGTTATGTTTTCGACGGAGTCATAAATCTGAGCATCTTACTGCGCATGCGCGGAGCCTTCAAACCAAATTTCCAGCATGCTGGCTCGCAACAATGTCATTTTGTCAGAACGCTTGAAGATTGAAGATGGGCTTTCGTCTTGCGGCTTTTTATATGCGGCTTCTATCTGTTCGTTGAAGGTTATGTTCTTTTGTTTATTTTGATAGCCGTAGCCGTTGCAAGTGTCATCAAATTTAATAAATTCATTATAAATGTACATTATTGGTTGGTTTAGTTAAGTTTGGTCAGTTAAATTACTTTAGTTTTCTTTAATTAAATTAATTGAAGTTTATTCAAGTGATTTTGCTTAGGCTACACAACGTTTTTAATAAGCAACATCCAACCAAAATTTTTAAGAGTTGAAAAGGGTATATTTTGCTTTGCAAAAGAATCGACAATCAAGAATTTGGTTGTTTAAAAGAAATATTTCGAGATCTTAATTAATATCCTATCATTTCAAGTTATTTTAGAGAAATCTGTCTACCCGTTTGTAAAAAAATAAACATCAGAAATGTAACATTCATTTAAATTTTCAGATTAACAAAAAAACCGTATTCTATGTGGGTAGCTTGAATTATAGGTAAAATTCAAGAAAAATAGAAGTCTTGATAAGATAACATTTAAAATTCCATCCAAAGTAATGTTTTCAAAGTATAATTTACTGAAGGCTAACATTTTATTCTACGGTAGCCTACTGTAAATCTTAGGCCGGCATTACACGATAATAGTTCTATAATCATAATTATGAAAAGAGATGAAAATATGATTTCGTATCTACATCTCTTTTCATATGATTAACTATGATAATAGGAATATTATACCGGCCTTAGGCTGATGCATAACGTATTCTAGAGAACTTCACTAACTTAACGATCAAGTTGCAAAGAATAAGATCATTTCCACTGTCTCAAATAAAATAGAGGATCACTTTGCTATTAGGACTACTAACGTAAGTTATAATGAATCAATGAGTATTGAAATTTACCCTTTTTGAGTCATTTTCAAGTGAATTTTACTATTTATTGATTTATTATACATTGTACGTATGTCTGGCTCAACAGCCCATGAAGGCTCTAGGCCTACAAGCTGGTTGCCAGTTTCAAATTCACTTTACTATACAGCCCATCCAAGCCAGCCCCAAAGGAGTTTATTATAAATTAGTAGCCCTAATAACAAAGTTAACATTATTATAATAATAGTTGTGTGATGGCTAGACAGCGCGACTCGAGCGCCGCTTGGGAATAAAGGGAATCCACCCCTTAGCCCTTGAGAATCCAATATAGTTTCACATGGTCATATTCACCAGTGTTGTATCTCTCAGCAACATACAACCAAAATATTGTGATGAGTCGATAGTCTCTTAAAAACTCATCAACACTCAATCAAAACAAAATATATGTAAAAACGAAAATGCAGGGTAGCTGAAGAATATACATATTTTTAAAGTAGGTAATCCCTATATAGACGATTAACCCTTGGACCCGCCAATAAACAAATTACACGTTTTAGTGAAGTAGATATTTTGTTAATAATCTGCAATGATGAGTTGTAACATTTTTAATTTTTTTGAGAATATGTCATATTTGTCTGTAATTAGTAAATAACCATGATAATAATTCATTCAAATCTCCATTTATTTAATATTTTGCAGATTATTTAACTATTTTGCAGATTTTTCAAACAGTTTTTTTTCTACCTCAAATCACACATCATCCTTGATACTCGACTTCATCCTACAACTTCCTTTATAAGAATTATAAGAAAATGGAATGAACTACGGAAATGCAATGAACTTTTTTACTGAGTATCAGAGAATAAAATTGTGAGATAATAATAATTGAAGTAGCTCATTTTTTTCAATAACTACAGTGCAATATACAACTCTAGTGTTGAATATATTTACTTGGTGTATGTGAAACTTGGTGTTGTAATTACTTGCACTTTGAAGTGTGAACAATACTCAACCAGGACTTTTTCTTAATATCATAGTTGAGTGGACATTACTGTCCAAACTTCGCCAGGTCTTTTAGATAAAAAAGTCATTAATTTAAAACAATACAATGATTTTAACTTGACTTATTTCTTTACTAATTCATCCAACTTTGTCTTGCTATTTTGAATTCTTCTTATCCAGGTTGTGTATTTTATTAATTTGATTCTCTATTTCATATTATCAACCAAATAATTATAATAAATTGTAGTGTTTACCTGTTACGTACTTTAAAAAGGAACAAATCTTATTCTAGACTTGCAATGATGATTATCTATTCAGATGAAAAGACAATCAGAAAAAGTAATAACTTCGAAAATGAGGAGACAGTTTGGCATAATATTTATATTTAATTAAATACAATATATACACTACTATATACTTCCACTTTTCTTTGTATAGAAGAGACAATTTGGCGTACAGCGACATCACTACCTCCATCACACTAAGGCGCGCACTCTGCAACACACCCACCAAATGAAATCAAAATCTTTTATTCCGTAGGAAAAACATTATTTTAAAAAAATTATCAAAAATAATTGAATTTCTATAATGCAATAATTGAAAATATAATATAGGATAAAATTCCCCATAAAATAAGATTTTATTTTACCAGGAAAATTAATACTTGGTGGCACACAACGTGCAGCAATCTGCCCAGACAGATTCAAATATTTCCAAATGATGACACATCATCATCATTGTGGGCTAAGTGGAAAGTGGCTCTTGTGCCTCTTCGCCCACAACACTTTATACAATGTACAAAGTGTAAAATAAAGACATTTATCTATCCATCCATATATACTTACTAATAAACACTAGTGAGATAATTATTATAAATAGACTTATATACAATGATTATATACAGTTGTAACCCTATATGAAGAATGCTATTATAAATTAACAGAAACTACATTCTACAGAAGAAAATAGTGTCACCTTTAAGGGTGGGTGGTAGCGGACGGCTAACTGCCTAACGGCAAAATCAAGCCCCATAAGAGCAATGTAATTTTTAACAATAGCGTCGTTATTTATAAACAAAATTTTATGTCATTGGTAAGAGAATTAAATTCTCCAGGGGCGTGACATTCAACTTTTTCGTTTTTTAATTTATTTCAATAATTAGAGTTCAATACTTTCATAGTAAATTAATTATAAAATTATTAGATTAAAATAAACTTAAAATCAAAAAGTAGAAAGTGCACCCCATGGAGAATTGAATTCTCTTTCCAATGACATAAAGAACGTGAAATTCTGTTAATAAATAACGGCGCTATCTGCTCCAAAATATTGGTAAAAATTACATTGATCTTATGGGAGATAATTTTGCCGTTTGGTACTCTTTATTGAATAATTCTATTCAATATTTGTTTTCTACAAAAGCTTTTATTCGAAATTTGATTACAGTAATTCAAGTGAACATCAATCGATGTTTGTTCATATTGTATTTTTCATTATGAATAATCTGGCTCACTTTCTCTGTTTATAAGTGACCACTGGATAATAAAAGATTTTTTTAAAGAGTAATAAGGTTAATTAAAATAATCAATGTTGATACCGTAATTCTCTTGTCAACTACTACACTTCAATGTTGTGAAATTTTAGTTGATTTAGTTATAAGTAAACTGGCACAATCAACTTCAATCCCAACTTGAAGCATGTAGTACCATTACAGTCTATTTAAGGTGATGTAGAATACCCAAATATTGGACGATTAAGTTGTAGGTAGTTTTTCTGTACAATTGTCATTAAAAATTAAATGAAAAGACAAGACGTTGCCAAACCATTGATAATGGTGTAACAACCGAAACCGGTATCTCGATTCTTTAATAAATCAATGGTTTGACAACGTCTTGTTTTTTCATTTAATATGGATAACTACTACAATATCACCTTCACAACTACTCAAAAAGTGTCATTAATATTTTTTATGTTGCATTATTTGAGAAAGAAACTTGAAAACTGACCTGTTGTTTGACCTTGTTGGCATTGATGTGAATTTTTTTGGCGCAAAATTTGTACTAATGGACACATTATATTTTCTCCCTCCAATGAAGTAGGCTACTGGATAATGTGTAATGCTTTTCATGGTCCAAGCAGGCTCCAGAGTAACTGCAAAAAGATGATCATGACTTATAAGTTATCAATAAAAATAATAATATATGAGTAACCTAGCTGGCTCAGGTCTGGCGTCAGAGTTTACAATTTGCTCCTGATCAATTTCAGGATCTCTGACATGACTTAACGACTGTTTTTTAGGCAGCCGGGACCGACGGCTTAACGTGTCCATCCGAAACACGGGAAAGTGGCCTGGGAAAAATGTCTGGTCTGACCTGGGTTTGAACCCGGGACATTTGGGTTGCAACGCCAGCACTTAACCCACTCAGCTACACAAATTCAATACAGTTACCCATGTAATATTCTCTCAATTATTACAAAGAAATAGAAAAGAAGGTAGAGTATATTGCATATTTGAATTTCAAGTATTTTACTGTGCTTTCAAGCTCAAGGAAATAGCTAAGGTAACTCATTTTCTTGCCAGGGTTTCTTCTTTGCTTGGACGGACTGTACAATAGTGGAGTGGATATGAAACTTGTAACAAGCTTGTGGGCCTAGGCCCTTCATGGGCTGTTGAGCCACTGAGACAGACAGAATCATGGAATATTATTTGGAACAAGCTATTGTAAATGAATACACACAATATTAAATAGAAGAAATAAAAGTGTAAACTCTAATTAGGCAAAATAATTTTGTTGAGTAAGAACTTATTTGTTATTTCTTGAAAAAGCTTTGTTTCAAAAATTTCAGTGATCAAGTGATAATCGATTGATATTATTTGTTCATATTGTACTTTTCATACCGAATAATCTGACTAAGTTTCCACTTAATAATCTAGCTGTTTAGTCTATAAGTAGCACTTGAATAAAAAACTTGCTTTTTATAAGAATGACATTATCAATCATCATCATTTGGTGCAATAGTAAAATTCTTTTGTCAAGTACTACACTTGGGTGCTATGAACTTTTTGTTGATTAAGTGATTAATAAACGAGCAAAATTAAATTCAATCTCAACTTGGATCATGAATTATCATATTGGATAAAATACCCAAATATTGGTCACTAATTTAAAATTATATTTAAAAACATTGCAAACTATTCAAAAACATGATTTTGACAAATCCGGACACAAAACTCTCCACATTGGACATTCAGTAACAGATTAGTATGAATATTGGGCTACTTAATTTAGTGGCATAGATAAATTTCTACTTGAAATTCTCCTCTATAATTACAAGAATCTATCGAATAAGGCTTTAAAAACGGATTAAAAAGCTATTTCATTCATTGTATTATATTTGTATTTCTAAGGGTCGATCCCACATGAGCTTATAGGCTTGTGAGTGGGTAATGAGTTGGAGAATGATGATGTGCTATGATCAATGAATTTGATTTTGATTTATATCTATTAACATACATTGATAGTAGCCCTAGACCAAAAAGGGAATATTAATTTCAACTTTAGTAGCCGAGACAGTTAGTACTTACATGTTAATAATCCAAAAGCATTGTTCTTCATCATTATTTTCTTTCTCAATGAAGTATTTAGGTACTGGATAATGTGTGATGCTTTCTGGGGTCTAAGCTTCTTCAATTAACTGCAAAAAAAGTTCATTATAATAATTTATCAATTAAATGCGGTAATTGATCAACTTTGGAAAAAGTATAATACTGTACCAATCACATTTTTCTAGTTTCATAATTCGTTATTACTTTCAAAGTTTTAAAATGGTATTTGATTTATTTCATTTTATCTATCAACTCAGTTTGAAGCATCAAGCTTAGAAATGCAATCAAGTAATATCTTCTACCTTTATTTCTATTTCTTTGTAATAATTGAAAGAACAGGAATGTTATTCGTGAGTCTTCAAATGTTTTAAACATGACTTTAACCTAACCTGACTTCTACAGTAATCTGTACTTAGCCTACTGTATGCATATAAATTTCCTCAAAAACCAGAATAACTTATCAATATTTCTCCTATGATATTGATACGGTAGAGAAACTTTATAATACTTATAAAGTTTTTAAAGGGGTACGGTATTTGATCTATTTCATTTCATCTATCAATTATTTTAAATAGCCCCAAGTCATGCAAAAGCACTTGTAAGTCCCTTACAAGAAATATAACAAATTAAGGCTATTTTGACATACCTTGTTTTTTGAAATTAAACTTCTGGAATAAGTTATTTGTCTTGCGACATGGAATAACATTCGATTTTCATGTGTACTACCTAACTTTTCAAATACTGGTATCAGAAGTAAAGTTATCAAATGGGCTTTCAACAAATTTATCATTATATAAATAAACTTCAATAGAATAGCCTAATATTTCCAGTATGAGAGTATACAAATGTATCCAATTGGATACGAACATTAATTTGGCCAATTAAACTGGAACAACATTAAATTTAACAAAAATAATAACATATTCAAGAAGGACTTGGCAATTTAAATCGTAAATAAAAACATATGAAAAGGTTATGTTTACTTACCATCAATGCAATTCGAGTAAATATATATTCTATCTCTCTAGAATCAATTGTAGATTACCGGTATAAAAAATCGATCCCTTTATCGTTTTTAACGATGATAAGAAGCTAAATTAATGAATAATTCATTAAACAGCTAAGAGAAAGAATGCGCCATGGCGCCATATTGAATAAGCAGCATGCCACACGCTGCCCCATCCCGCAAAGGTCTGTCCACACGTTGCTGGCTCTGAGGCTTTGTCCACACGTTGCCGAAAATCGAAAAACGCGAAGATGTGGACACAGCTAATAAGATGTTATCTCTGGTGAATTGATTATATACAGTAGCAGCTATATAAAATTAATCTTCAAATCATAACAAAGAAAATTCCCTATTTTCATCCATGGCAATGACAATATTGGAATAAATGTCTGGAATCAATGTTGGAATCACAAAATAATTGTTAGAATCATAATTTAAATTACTTTTTATGGATGTGATTGAGATAAGTGTTAGAACTTACATCCAGCAAAAGCAATAACGCTAACTCACACCACTCGTTGCGCTGTGATCATCTGCCTCTACTTTAGAATCATTTCCAATATACCCAAAACATCAGTGGCCAACTTCACATAAGATTTCTCTATGGGACTAAAGTGATGAAAAAGTGGAGACAAAGATTTATAATGGGTTGAATAGGATAATATCATATTATGAAATCTCCATGAACCTCCTTGTTTTGGAGGATCTGTGTTTTGTGTGATTATTCTGTGTTTTCAACCAATAAGTTTAATAGTTCCTGTAAAATAAATAAACAGATGATTCACATGGCTTTTTAGTGTAAATCTTATCAGACTTGGCAAAAGTATGGCGGACTCCACCGAGCTGACAAATCAAAAGTGACACATTCAATGACCACACTATGATTATATAGTCTCTATAACTATGAATAAAATCTTACTTGGAAAAACCCTTCAGGTGAAAACTTATCGTTGATACTAACTTGGGTTTAGGCGCGCAGCGACACGAACTGATGAAAGACGTCGAGTATGTTGGCGTCCAGGTCCTGGGTGAAGAGCAGCGTCTCCAGAGTGGCCGAATACGTTTGCACCTGTTCGTGATGCAATAGGAACACCTGTTGCAGCCGGCCGATTGTCCATCGGTACCAGTGCGTGTTGAAGTCCTGATTGTCCGTGTCGCATCTACACACAAACCATGTTTTTATGATAATAATAGATTGTAATCTACATATATTGCTATATAAATAGACAAAGGACTTCTGCAACTGCAAATATTGACCAATATACTAAATAGCAAGCGAGATACATTGAATGGAAATGTTCAAAAAACTGTGTCCCTACTGGGAATCGAACCCAGTTGCCAGCCAAGTGGCTTAACCACTTGCCTATGGTCTGTCCAAGCAAAGAAGACCCTCTTCTGGCAAGATGGGAGAATGACTCAAGCTCAGTCAATGTTGGTTCAAAAATTATCAATTTGATCTCAAATTGTGAGGAACAATTTGATCTACTATCAAGACCATAATTTATAATTATTGAACAAATATTGACCAAGCTGGAGTCATTTTTCCATCCTGCCAGAGGGTCTTCTTTGCTTGGTCAGACTATACCAGACAGCTCTATGGACAGCTTCATTCAATTATGATGTTAGCCTAACCGACTAGGTGACAAAAATGGAAAAATATTAGATATTGCAGTACACCAACTGCTGGACAGTAATAATAATAATTAAGTAGAATCTCCATACATACAGGGTGTTTCAGGAGGAATGTGCAATACTTCTCAGGCTGATTCCTTACACCAAGTAGACAAAAAAGTTCCATGGGACCAACCCCCAAAAACGCTTTGTTACCGAGATAACAATAGCGGAAAATTGAGATTTTTTAAAAACGATTTTTATACTTTTCTAGAGGCTTTAGTAAGGTTCTAAAATAAGTAATTCCTATGTAAAATTAGCTGAGGAATTCAATGAAACAAGTTCCAAGTTTGTAGCTTCAACTGTTATTGAGATAATTGAAAAAATATGCTAAAAACGCAATTTTCCAACAATAAGCGTTAGAACTGGATAAGGAGTCATAAAATTTTATTTTTTATTAATGGAAGTTGAAGAGAGTCGAATTCTCAAGAAAAAGTTGAATGGCGGCGTTTGAAATGATCGCTATTTTTGAGATTTGGGTAAGATTTACACAATCGCCGCTATTCAACTTTTTCTTGAGAATCCGACTCTCTTCAACTTCCATTAATAAAAAATACAATTTTATCATTCAACACAACAAAATTAGTTGAATGAATATTGAATGAATAGCACTGTAAAGGGTCTCTGATTTTTTCTTCCCATTGGCCTATTTCTCAATTCACGCTGCAGCAAAAGGTAAACCAATTTATTTAAATATTTGAGAATTGTAAAAATTAAATTTAACACTTCAATTGTATAAATTGAAAAATGTTGTGTATAATTTGTATTATGTGTATAAATTGAATTACTTGATTGCATAAATTGAAAAATTGCAGTAAACTGAATCAAACTTTCTACACGTCAGTACCTGACAATATGCTCGGACAGTATCATGATGAAGCGCTGGAAAATGATAAGGAATAGATTCTTGTGATCAGCTTCGGCCGCTTCAAGGCGCTCCTCCAGACGCTCGACTTGCTCCTCGGTGGGGCGCCCTCCTTTGGCTCCTGCTCCTCCTCCTTTGCCCTCCTCCTCCTCATCCTCGTCCTCTTCTTCCTCGTCGCCCGAACTGGCGCCTCCACCGCGCCCTGCGCCCAGCCTCTCGCGCGCCTCACGGGCCTCGCGCCCCAACCGCGCCACGTGCTTCCACATTTTGCGAATGGTCAGGTGCAGAATCTCCCACAGGTACAGTCTGCATCAAATCAATTCAAATTTAAATTTTACACAAATTTCAAATTCTAATTCCGCATAAAAAACAAGTACAAAATAAAATATTTATAAGAGAAACTAATAGATTATGATATTTTATTATTAAATATTATTTATAAATCTTGGAATAACTCACAGCAAACATAGACACATATTTGTCTGTGTGTTTACTGGAGGGATAAGTAAGGGATTTTACGGGTCACAATGTACTGTACTTTATCATTAAAATTTTAAATTTTCAATCATTGATAAATTTATTTTATTAGTTTGCCTGGAAGCACATAATGAAGGGAATAATGAATTTTTCACAGAAAAATATTGGGAATCATCATAAATATTTCATTTCACTGGAAATAAAGATGTTGCAACAAAAAATCGGAAACTCAATAAAAAGCAAGTTGAAGACCTCAGCCATTTTCACTGCTCTAACCAATTTTCTTGTATAAACATTCGAAATAGTTCCTAATTCAGCCAGCAGATGGCAGTAACGATATGGTGGCTTGCTCCAACTTCCAAGCTCCGCCTACTATCAAAATGGCCGAAAACATCGGTTCGAAAAGTTTTCAAATTCAACCAGTAGTTGGCAGCAGTTGACGAATTATATTCATTCATTCTTGAGCCTACTATACATGGGGTAAGTTGTGACAGCCAGTAAGACCTAACAATTACCTTTAGTACATCATTCACGATTACTTGAGACTATAGAACTGGGAAGGGCTGGAGGGGGCCTTTTGTATCCCTGACCTTCTGGACATCGGCGGAGCTTACATTGCATAGCAGAGTATAGAAGTATAGCTTGTGGCTATAGATATAGTCTGTACACACTAAGAAGACCCTCTGGAAAATAACTCCAGATCGGTCAATATTGGTTCAGAAATTATCAATTTGATCTCAAACTGTAGGAAACAATTTGATCTACTATTAAGACCATATTTATAATTCTTGAACAAATACTGTATTGATTAAGCTGGAGTCATTTTCCTATCTTGCCAGAGGGGTTTCTTTGCTTGGACAGACTATACCAGACATCTCTCTAGACAGCAATTATGATGTTAGCCTAATAGACTAGGCAACAAAAATGGAAAAATTATTAGATATTGCAGTACACCAACTGCTGGACTATTATTATAATTATGGATGGTAAAATGTCAATAAATTTTTGTTCCAATTTTATAATATTTAGGATTACTTTCTGTGAATTTGACATGAGTTATGTTGTTTGTCATGAATCTATGCTTATAATAAACGTCTAACTTTGACTAAAAAAGTCTTAATATTAATGGAATTTTCTATCCATTTATGGGCGTGGCCTATCTCTCAATTTACGTTGCAGCGCTCCCAACGGCAAATTATAATAAACTTCCGTCCCATCCCTTCCCAGTTCCATGCTTGAGACAAAGTGAACAAATCCACAACGTAAACAAACATGGCTGCTACTGTTGCAATGACAAAACATGACAAAGTCTCGAAGAAGAAAATTAACGACACACATATGCATTGCCAATGCTATGACGTGTCTAAGCCACATTATTTATAGAACACGGTTTGTTGTAGCCAAGATAGCCACTTACACGCACACACAAGCTTGTTAATTTCGAAGTTGTGAAGTTTGTTAATTTCGTCTCAAGTGATCATGAATATATATATATAGATAGATAGATAGATAAATGTCATTATTTTTCCACATAGTACATTACATGAGTGATGTGGGCGAAGTTGAGGCACAGGAGCCCCAATACGGTAGAGGCTCCAGGAATAGTGTACATTACTGACGTCCGCACCTTGAGCTAATTTAAGAATTCTCTCAAATGTTTCATAGAATAGTCGATCAAATCGTACATTATTATAATAGCTAATTACGTACAATACAAATATTGACCAATAACAATAGCGATACCTTCAAACTAAAGCTTTGATCTTGAAAATCATGATCGAGAGTGTAATAGAAGTAAATTATATTTATTATTTGCCATGAATTTTCACAGTGAAAAAGAGATCCGTTGTGGTTGGAAGAGATAAATAAATGTCAACGACATAAAAGACCACGAACCATATCTTCACTCCTATAATGATATAAATATTCCTAAAAACATTATTCAATAATTTTTAGAATAAATAAATCCTTATTTGTACAGCTATTTCAATTTTATAGGCTTTGATTATTGTTTTTCAGACTGTTCTAACATTACAATAATATTGATTTGAATATCCAATTAAAGCTAGATTTCAAGTAATCTTAGAAGAACAGCACCATTACTTTGCAGCTTTATGTTAATTGATATAATATCATTTATATAATGGTTTGGAGTAATAATTTCTCTGGATGCTGGACAACACATCCAGAGGAGTTTATAAGTAAATCAAATCATTACATAGGCCTACTATATATTACTTTTAATTGATTGGGAACTTTTTGCAATGCAATATTATGGATAATACTTTAAAAAAATTGGCCACAGATTCCCCACTATAATAATATAATATAATATATATACCCATATTATGTGTCGGGGTAATCATCAGAGTCATCTGTCATGAGTCAGAATCATCATAATCAAATTCGGTTGAGCAATATCAACTTTCAATATGATTCAATACTGACTTAGTGAATTCGTGGCTCATTTCCCGGGAGAATATCCAATTGGCAACAGCGGAGCACTCTAGAATTTGCGTTTTCAGCATTTTGTCGATGATGACGACCATCATCTGCTGGTGATCACTCCATAGATCAAACAGGCTCTTCAGAATGCAGATCTGCGCCTCTTCAGAATCGGCTAATGTCTGCAAAAACACAATTCAACTGTGATACAATTAAATAAAATCATTTACTTTATTATTTCTTTTGTTTCACTTATTTCAAGTCATATTTATTTATTCACACTTGAAAAATGAATGTATGGAATTTCAGTATTTATTCAAGCTGATTTAACTATCTTCAATGCGTGATGCCATAAAAGTTTTTTATAGGAGATGGAAGAGAAAGAATTTCTCTACATTTTCATGATAATTTCAATTTTTTATCAATTTTTTATCTCAAAGGACTTGGAAGATATACTCATTTGTAGGCAAAAAATTACAGTTTTTTCGTACATGATGGAAGTACATGAGCTATAGATTTTTGAGATCCGATGACTTTTACAATAGAGGTATCCTTAGATTGAGATCTTTAAAGGGTCCTTACTTTCGAACATGACGGAAATTCAGGTCGGTAAGTGGCTACCGACTATCTATTTCTATCTACTAGATTTCTATCTATTTCAATTTCTATCTACTAGAAATTGATCTAAAAGACATTATTATCAGAGAAAATTTCAATACAAGCTCGTATCATTTTTTTAGACTATTTTCCCCAAAAATAGGGGTTTTTGAAATACAAGGATATCGTTTTACTGTCCTATTTCGAAAACTATATAAGATAGAAAGGTCTTCTTGGTCTCGAATTGTAGAGGACAAAATTATCCCCAGAGGGATTTTGAATCACACGATTCGAATGAATACGTCAGAAGATCTAAGCAAACAAAAACTAAACATACTCAAATTCTCGTTTTTCTCGAAAATTGACCTCTGTTTTGGAATATCATAACTCGGTTTCTAATTAAGATAGAGAAATGAATTTGGTACCATTCTCTTGGAAATTGAATTTACTAAAAAAAAAGATATAAACGAAAAATATTTTTTTCGTTCGACGCTTCGTTTTGACGGAAATCGTGGAAGACTAGAAATGGAACCGAAATTTTGGCCACCATCTTGAATTACAAAAAAATGCTCAACTTTTACAGCTTGGCATCAGTCGGATTCGGAATCTACACATCAAAATCTTCCATAATCGATCAAAAAATCAACGACATACCACAAAAAAAGGTTACCCCCTTTTTTTGCATTTGGCACCCAGACTATAGAGGTTATGTCCACACTTGAAACTTAAATTACACACAAATTTTGACTTCTGAAGGTAAAAAAATGAAGCATCTATTAAGAATTTGGAAGGTTGTAATAAAAGTATTACATACATTTTATTGTCTAATTTCATCTTCTCTTCAAACATAATCTCAAAATAGTTTGAGCTTTTATTACAGAAGAACTGTTCTTTCTATTCAAGAGTTAATAGTATATTACATAATGAATGTGGGAAGGCCGCATTTACAAACGAATGTAATGTTTCCAAACGAGTCGAAGGCGAGTTTGGAATATGATAAGAGTTTGTAAACACCTTCCCACACGAGTTTTGTAAAACTTTTTGTCATAGTACTGTGTAATGAAAATTCAAATAAGATTATGTAAATTAGTATATTACATAATGGGTGTGGGAAAGGCGTTTTACATACGAATAAGCATGTTTACAAACGAGCTGATAGGCGAGTTTATGAGTTTGTAAACCTTCCTACACACGAATTATGTACATTTTTTTCTCCATACTAGTCTCAGAAGGATTTATTTAAACCCCAAACAACTAAAACATTACCTGAAGCTAACATAACCTACAACAACAACTAGCACACATAAAACTATCATGGCGGTTTGTTCAACTCATTAATTCATTAGTCGGAATTCAGAATGAAACAGCTGGACTAGATTTTGAGTGCAGTAATAATTATCATCTTGATTATGATTA
>CM029553.1:1318978-1554247 GCA_017141385.1 Sogatella furcifera | reverse complement strand
ACAAAAGATACGTGCAAAACAAAAACAAGATACTGTAGTTTAATGGTACAGGTCTTTTGTATAACAATACATCAAATGAGGTTGTTGTACATAGCTTCGATGTGTGAATACCGTAACAATAATATATCTGTGTGTATCACAAAACACAGCATAACAAACACATCGTCAGCTTCGATTTGTGTCTGACCAGATAGATGATGACCAGACCAAACCAAATGGCGATGATGAAGATGATAATGTTGATGATGATTATATTAGTGATAATACTGTTATTGTTGGTTGCATCTTCAAAATAATAATGGTTGCACAAAATAATTGTTGCATTGTTTACCATACACGCTTCACGGTCTAGTGGCTGAGAAAGGGACATCTGGCTCAGTTTTGCATTAGATAATAGTGATTTTCACTCTTGTTGTTTCAATTGCTCCTATTTTCACAATCTTCATAAGACGCGAGGAAATCGCCTGTTTATATACTGGCATTGATCGAAAATTTGGTATGGCCGCTATTACACGATAACAGTTCTATGTCATACATCTATTGTCAAAGATATTATAATATGTTCTCTATAGGAGAACATATGACATTCGTAGAATATGATCATTTATAATATTTGGCTCATTTTCATCTCTTTCCAGATGTTTGACAATAGGAATATGTCATAGAACTATTATCGTGTAATACCCGCCTATTGTATTGTTATTTATAACCAACATCGATCAAGAACAATTAATCGATTAAGAACTATTTTTATATACCTGGGGTATTGACTTTTAATTATCGATATCCATGTTAAAGTTTATCGAAATTGTCAATTTATCAGCCGGTTCAAGTATGAAGTCTCTGTAGGTCTGACTACAGTGACTATACAGGGTGTTTCAGGAGGAATGTGCAATACTTCTCAGGCTGATTCCTTACACCGAGTAGACAAAAAAGTTCCATGAGACCAACCCCAAAAACGCTTTGTTACCGAGATAACAATGGCGGAAAATTAAGATTTTTCAAAATATATTAAAATTATATTATAATTTATTAGAGGCTTTACTGAGATTTTAAAATAACCAATTCGCATGTAAAATTAGCTGAGGAATTCAATGGAACCAGTTCCAAGTTTGTAACTTTAACAGCTATTGAGATAACTGGAAAAATATTCTAAAAAACGTTATTTTTCAACAATAAGGGTTATAACTGGATAAGGAATCATAAATTTGTATTTTTTATTCATGGAAGTTGAAGAGAGTCAGATTCTAAAGAAAAAGTTAAATGACGGCGATTGTGTAAATCCTACCCAAATCTCAGAAATAGCGATAAAAAATCGCAAAATTCAACAAAACATAGCACATGTGATAAATTTGTGTGTAGTAGCGATTTTCCGATTTTTGATCGCTATTTCTGAGATTTGGGTAGGATTTACACAATCGCCGTCATTCAACTTTTTCTTTAGAATCCAACTCTCTTCAACTTCCATTAATAAAGAATACAAATTAATGATTCCTCATCCATTTATAACCCTTATTGTTGAAAAATTGAATATTTTTAGCATATTTTTCCAATTATCTCAATAACCGTTGGAGGTTACAAACTTCAAACTGGTTTCATTGAATTTTTCAGCTAATTTTACATGGGAATTGATCATTTTGGAACCTAAGTGAAGTTTCTAAAAAATTAAAAAAATTGATATATTTTGATAAATGTCAATTTTCCGCCATTGTTATCTCGGTAACAAACCGTTTTTGGGGGTTGGTCCCATGGAACTTTTCTGTCTACTTGGTATAAGGAATCAGCCTGAGAAGTATTGCACATTCCTCCTGAATTACTCTGTATAAGAGTTCAAGTACAGGTATACTTTTAATTATCGATATTCATGTTACTGTTTATCGAAATGATCAATTTATCAGACGGTTCAAGTTTACAGTCACTGTAGGTCTGACTATTGGGCAGAAGTTGCTTGAATTATAAATGTGGTCACAAATTGTAGAACACCTTCTTTAGACTTTTGAACAAATATTAACCGAGCTAGAGTCATTTTCCCACCTTGCCAGAGGGACTTCAACCGACTATACCGCGAAGCATTCGTGGCACATGCCTCGCACTGTCGATACGAGGCTTAATGCATGTGCGTGTGTAATGAGAGGTGTGATTTATGAGAGATGACAACTTTTTGAGAGATGATCTTTATGATCTTTACTGCTTCTGGACAGGAGACAGTCGAGACCGACGGCTTTACATCTACTATTGATGATATTATTATTAACTACAATTAATAATACGGATCCAAGGAATACAAATTAAGTTTAGAGAATCCACAATAAAGAATAAACCAACATGTTGAATGACATTGGAGTAAAAAGTTCATTCCGACTCCTTGTCCCAAATACGCAGCTTTCATCTCATTCCAATCCACTTAATTTAATTCTTTCGCCTAATCCATTATCCAAATCCCAACAATGACAAAGTCCCTGACGAAATGAAATAAATTCTCGCCCGAAGGACATAAGCATATGTGTCATGGTTAAATGCAATGTAAATCGTTATTTTATTCGAATTTTACGACAGTTTTATACGGCCTGAATGAAAATCTAATGTTTCTAGCCGACAAACAACTAGACCTGAGGCAAGGCAGTGGGAAACACTATTATTGTGTTCTGATTGTTCACTTTTGAACGCATTTAAAACAAATTTCAATGTTTTTTTCTACTGACATGAGTCAGATTTTAGAGCGCAAAGAGATTTAGGAGCTAGTTTTAAGTTTCTCTATTTGGAGTGAAATGGTATAAAAATTCTAAATTATTCTGATTGGAGAATTTTCTTGAAATGGAAATTTTTAATATTGATTGTATGATTTAAAATAACCTTGTTTTGGTGGTCTGTGAAGTATAAATTGGTAGAGGAGCAGTTTAGGACATGAGCCTGTTGCACTCAACCAAATGTATTATTTTTTTTTAATGAGGCTAAAATAATAATAATTATATTAATTTAATTCAATAATAAATATAATAAAAATAATAATAATGATTTATTTTCTGAATAAGTTCTCAAATGGACAACTGAATGAACAGGCCTACTAAACAAAGAAAGATAACCAACCCCTGGTTAGCTCCAATGCTACATTTTCACAGGTAGGTCGTTCAGTTCAGCAGATGAACAATTGAGCAGAGGAAAATGACTTACTCTAATGCTCAGCTCTGAAAAGACAGACAGTCTATAGTCTGTCCAAGCAAAGAAGACCCTCTTCAAGATGTGAAAATGACTCCAGCTTGGTCAACATTTGTTCCAGAATTTTAAATATCGTCTTAATAGTAGATCAAATTGTTTCCTACAATTTAAGATCATATCTATAATTATTAGACCAATATTGACCGAGCTTGAGTCATTCTCCCATCTTGCCAAAGGGTCTTCTTTGCTTGGACAGACTATACAAATGCCTATTATATGATAAAGTATCCAGTCGGATTCGGAAGCGACCTAGTTAAAATCCGATTTTACAGTAGGCTATTCACTACATCGAAAAATTTGGTCGATATTTCCAAGTTAAATATTTAAATCCAAATTTTGAAAAATGGATACATCCCTAATAATTGTAAGGCGCAGAACAGTAAGATTTATTGAAAAATGGAAAGTAATGGGGTTTTCATTCTACTTGAAAACATGACAGCAATCTTCTATAATCTAAAAGAAGAACAGAATTTTCACTAGAAATTAATGCATGAAAACATTCTATTGTTCACTGAGTGACTGAATTATTTATTTCATAAACAACCTTCAATTTTACCCTAAATATGATTTTTTAGTTTCAACATTGTTCGAATCTTGAATGGAATATGCTTAAAAATGCAAATTAATCACTATATTACTTTTCCAATTTTATTTATTATAATTTTACCATTCTTATACGCAACATACCATTGTTGATGAGTTGCCCATGTTAATTATTAGAAAAAAAATTAACAATAACTATTCTTTCAGTATTTGTGGCTCATTAGAACAAGAAAGAATTAATACTGTTCTGATTATGAAGAAAAAACATGATAAATTTTTAGGCACCAATTTAAAATAAAAATCAAGATGAAAAAATTGAAAATAAGGATCCATTTTTCGTTAAGAAGATTTCCAAATGTATGTGATAGTGTGTGAGAGAGAAAAAAGTGAAAGAGAATTTCCTTCCGTTCAAATGGAGAAAAGCGAGTCCCTCTATGTGTCCTTGACTCACACACTCTCGCTCTCACTCCCTCTCTCTCTCTCTCTCTCTAATTCGTAAGTTTTCCCGGTTTCCTCTTGTAACCATGCATAACTGAGTCACAGTCAGTTACAATATTACGAAACTATAATTGCTGTTATGTACACTCTTCATGAATCGCACACTTACTGAACAATACAATACAATTAGTGGCAACGGGATTGCAATAATTATCCTATTAACGAACTTCATCTACAGCATGTACTCCTGTCTAACTCTCAAGTCCTAATCCTAATTGTTTGACCACACCAGTTGTTTATCCTTTGGGAGATTGTCTGTCCTTTGAAAAGATAGTCAGTCGTTTTACGTCTCTGGAGGAATATTAATAATTGTTGCATTACACTCTAACTGATTAACTGGATGTTATTCAGAGGTGTTCTAGAGGTGTTGGTTACGGAAACAAGCTTATGGTTGAGAGGATCAACGTGCTAACCACACGTTACCTCTATCCTGCTGTATGGTCTGTCCAGGCGGGAAGGGCATTATGGCGGGGTAGGGTATGGCTTCAGCTCGGTCAGTGTTGGTTCGAGGGCTGTGGGTTCTGTTTGAGAATTTATGGCTCTCGGGCCCGTATTGGCCGGGCTGGGTCGTTTTCCCGTCTTGCCGGGATGTCTTCTTTGCTTGGACGAACTGTATAGTGGAGTGAATATAAAACTGGCAACCAGCTTTTAGGCGTAGGCCCTTCATGGGCTGTTGAGCCATTGACAAAAAGTTGTTTTTGAGTGAAGTCGGAGAGATACGTCTAATGTCTCTTCTGATTTTGAAAACATCATCTAGACATACCTAATTGACAACACCAGCTATTGGAGCGCGCAAGGACCAGACGAAGCCGCCCAACTTTTCGGCGTCAGCTATATACTTGGCAATTAGAAGATACGACATCCGACAATACGGCTTACAATAAATAACTTCCGAAGAGACGGCGATAGATGAAGAAGTCAGTCTATTTCGAAACTGGGATCTACGCTTGCAGCTCGCGTCTGCGCAATCACACAGCTTCCGAATTGCACAACTTGTTAGCAGCTTTGAATTATCATCACAATATAAAATTATCATCAACCAAACTTCTCACCAATCATCAACTCCGATCAATGAATGCGAAAATTTCTCACGCCGATGTATGAGACCATCGACCACATAGTGGAGTCTATCCAAGCAAAGAAGATATTCTGACAAGATAGGAAAATAACTCCAGCTCGGTCAATATTGATTCAAAAATTTGTAGGAAACATTCTGATCTAAAGTTTGAGACCAAATTTATAACTTTTGAACCAATATTGACAGAGCTGAAGTCGTTTCTCCATCGTGCCAGAATGTCTTCTTTGCTTGACTAGACTATACAAAATCAATGATAACATTCGTATTCTGTGGTTGCAGTATGATACGTTCTTGGTTGTGTGGTATTTTTCAGTCAAAGAAATGCTATGGACTTTGTCTATGTTTCAAACATATTGTATTTTAAACTTGGAAATAAGTTATATTACTTTTAAGCGGTGTGGACAAGATGATGATACATTGAGAAAGAGATTAAAATTGTACAATAGAGAAGAGAATTATTATGCAGTATCAGGGAGCTTCCTTTTTCATAGAAAATTATTGATTATTGTCCATGAATCATAGTATTTATGAAAACACTAAATTGTATTATATTTTGTTCCATTTTACATTTTTTCTAAAATCTACATGTAAGAGTGGAACATTAAAAAAGGAAAAAGAAAAAGAGACAAGAGAGAAAATAAGAAAATGAATAAAAAGAGAGAGTGCTAAATTCTAATTGCAATTCAAATTTCAAATGTATTATTTCTATTTACTATCAATATTGATTATTTCTACTTACGATTATTATCTACCAGATATCAATTTGTAGAATTGAAAGTTCCGGTACAGAGAGGGAACCTAGCCTAGAGTGGGTCCCCGAAGAAAAATAAAATTCCAATTCCTCAAAACTCGTTTTTAGAGTGATTTTAAAGCTTTATGTTGTGTATTTTTACCATAATTTTCCCCATATTTGAATAAATAAAATTATTTACTCTCCCTATCTGTGGTACCGGTACGGCGTACAAATTAAACCCTGCTATACTGCTATTTACTAGTGAATGGATGTCAATAGGTCAACAGCCCATGAAGGGCTTAGGCCTACCAGCTGGTTGCCAGTTCTATATTCAATTCACTATACAGCAGAGGTGAATCATCCACCAGGATAGAGGTAACGTGTGGTTACAGGTTAGCATGTTGATCCTCTCAACCATAAGTATAAGCTAGCTTCCGTAACCAAGTGACGGCGCACAACACCTCTGAATAACATCCAGTTAATCAGTTGGAGTGTAATGCAACAATTAGGCATACTATTCCCCCAGAGGCGGGAAATAACTGACTATCTTTACTAACGACAAACCTATCTCCGAAAATAGGGATCCATCTACTATTACTATTAGTGATTTTGAAAATGTTCGAACAGAGATTGGTAACGTTCTTGACACAGACTATAACTATAATGTTCAAGTACGAAGAAAAATCAAGATAGCTTCTTTTACTTGAACAAAAATAATCCTTGGAAGAAAAAAAACAAGAAGAAGATGAATAAAATCTCTGAATAGATCAGAAAATTATAAATTTTTTTTAAATGCCAATTTTCCGCCATTTTTAACTCGGTGGCGAAGCGTTTTTGGGTGTATATCCAATGGAACTTTTTACTTTACTCCCTGCAAGGAATCAGCCTGAGAAATAATGAACATTGCTCTTGAAACGCTCTATTTTCATAACCCCCTGAAATCTTCTAGTGTATATTATAGATATACTATTCCTTCATAAGAAGAATTTTTGCAGAGCAAGAAAGCCTATGATAGGAGAAATTGTTTGAGGACGAAAATGGAAAATGTATAGAGAATGATAAATGACATGAAGGAGCAGAGAAAGGAATACGAGGAGAAGGAGGAGGAGGAGGAGGAGGAGGAGGAGGAGGAGGAGGAGGAGGAGGAGGAGGAGGAGGAGGAGGAGGAGGAGGAGGAAAAAGGATATGGAGGGAGAGGAGTTAGGTATGAGTTGAGAATGGAGAAAGAGAAAAATAATGGAAGGGGGATAACATCTTATTGTTTGAGTATTCAACGGAGCAAGAAGAAAAGAAGCTTAGTTGATTACCCTCTGAAATCTTTCAGTATACTGAAAGCGTGTTTGTGTGAATAATGTGTGTGCAATTATTACCATCAAAATAATTTTTTTTTAAAATATGTTATTTCAAAAATATAATTTAAAAAGATATCAGGTATTAGGATCTGGCGGACTGGTCTACAAATTGAACCGAAAGAGGATGATGTTAGCCGCAGCAATTTTAACGGTTAGTATAATTATCGTTGATAAATTAGTTGATTAAATTCAATTCCCTCATTGAAAAAATAATGCATCTGAATCATCTTGAAATAATCTAACATGGAGTTTACCCCATTATTACAAGCCAATTTCAAGCGGATGGAACTCACTTGACAAATTATAGCTGACGCCAAAAGGTTGGGCGGTTTCGTCTGTCTCTTGTACGTGATGTAACCAACGAACAGTTGATGTAAAGCTTCTATTGTCTCTTTTGATTTAAAAAAAATCATTAGGCATTGCTAGATGGAACTCTAATTACAACATGATCTGTCAAAAGGAGCAGACGAAGCCGCCTTACTTTTTGGCGTCAGCTTTACCCTATTTCAAATCTGTTATTTAATGTTGCTAGTCTCCATTATTGTATTCTGCCTTCCTCTCTTCAACCTGTATCACAAGCTTAAAATGATATGTTTACGTTTCGGAAGGAAAGGGAACGAACATATTAATGAATATGAATATGTTAGTTATTCATATTATACAGTGTGTTTGTGAACTTCCTACTTATAGGCCTACTCTATAGTCGAGTCATTCTAGCTCAAAACAGGGGTCAACCTGGAAGTAATCGCAACAAAGATGTTTTGTGTTAGAAATGGTAGCTGACACCTCCTATTTAACGTAAAAATCTCGTGTCGGAAAGTTGTTTTTTTGGCGCCATATTGCAAAATTTTGCTCATTTTTTGGTTTTCTTGGAATAACGTTAAAACAAAGCGTCCAACAAAAAAACTTACTTTACAAAATTATCCCCAGAGGGATTTTGAATTGAACAACTCAAAGGAGTATGTCAAAAGATCTGTGCGAACAAAAAACTAAAAATACTCAATTATAGTTTTTCTTGAAAATTAACCTATTTTTTGAAAAATCGTAACTCGGTTTCTAGTAAAGATAAAGAGATGATTCTACCACCATTCTTTTGCAAATTTAATTTACTAAAAAAGGTTCAGTAAGTTTTTTGTTGGACGCATCGTTTTAACGTTATTCCAAGAAAACCAAAAATGAGCAAAATTTTCCAATATGGCGGCCAAAAAACAACTTTCCGTCACGAGTTGAGTGGGATTTTTACACGTTAAATAGGAGGGTGTCAGCTACCATTTCCACCATAAAACATCTTTGTTGCAATTAGTTCCACCTCCAACCCTAGAATGACTTGACTATCTAGGACATAGTTCCTAGGTGAAAAACATATCAAAATATCATTTTCAAGACAAAGATCAAATATCATTACACAGCCGCCATTTTTTCTAAATTTTTTAGCGGCCTCAAGAGGGCACTATAGTGATTAATTTTCAAGTAAAATCAGCTGGGAAATCGAATGAAACCAGTAAGAAGGTTGTAACTTTTAAGGTTATTGAGATAATGAACAAAATTAGCTGAAAACTGAATTTTTCAAATTTAAAGTCTGGATAGAAATATGATATTTAATTGTTTACCGGTATCTATTTTGAATTATTTCAAATTGTAGGAAATTAGATTCTCAATAAAAAATGTTTGACAACATTTTCGTTTGAAACGCACCCACACCTCACAAATAAGGATTGCTTTTTGTCTACATCCATCAATCGAACTGTACGAGACCTACTTTGTTCAAAAAATTACCTATTCGTTTTTTTGTTTTCAAATTCTTGAGAATTTTTTTTTTGTGAAGTGGGAACGATGGGGTTTTCAGACCTAGCTTTTAGTAAAGAAGATTAGAACTAGTATCAAGACTACATCGAATAAATTTTTCTTATACCTAGGTCCTAAACTCTCCAACTCTATACTAATTCTATACCAACTCTAAATGCTGGTAGAAGATTGTAGAACTTGAAAACGATTTTTACCAATAATAAAAGACTGGCTATTTCATCATCAAGAAATTTAAAACTTTTTCCTAATTTTATCCTAAGAATACATCACATAGGTACTTCAGCTATAACAGAATTTTTCTATTTTCAGTCAATTTACAAATTTTCTGTAATATATTTCCCTCAGCTCAAATTAGCCTAATGTCTATGCTTAAGTTTTGAAATAGCAACTATATAATATTCAAATCATGTACTTGAAATTTATGACACTGGTAGCGCCTATGTGAAATTTCTGCTAGTTTAATTATAAGAAAAAATATTACGTATAAAATTTTTGTTTGAACAAAAGGAGAATAAATTTCATTTTCACCTTAATAGAAAACCCATTCATCCAATATTTCCTTTTAGCTACTGCAAGACGGCGCCACCATCACAACCCAAGTGGCACGACCCTGCTGTCAGGGTGTGTTCACACGAGGCGCCACTCACTGGCGCACAGCTGTTCGTGAGGCGGCCTACGACGCGGTTGCGCAACGCAGCGTTTTCAGTGGCGCCAGTCTGGAGGCGCGCGCTGAACGCGACCGCCGTCTCTACGACAGTGTGCAACGGGCCTTGTTCGGCGAGCACCTTGCTGCATCAGCCCAACCCCCCACAGCCGGATGGTTAATGGACGACACCCAAGGCCGGCTACACTTTAAGGTCAATTATTGCAACTTAATCACTACTTGATCATTGTGCTTTCTCAAACTTGAAAACCGTACAAACAAAAAAACTGTTGAGATTTAACAGTAAGATTTGTAATATTATCTATTAATAGTCTGTCCAAGCAAAGAAGACCCTCTCACAAGATGGGAGAATGACTCAAGCTCAGTCATATTGGTTCAAAAATTATCAATTTCATCTCAAACTGTAGAAAAAAAATTTGATTACTCTTAAGAACACATTTATAATTCCTGAACAATTCACACCAACATAACAGATGATTCATCACGTGTCTTCTCAATGTACCAATGTCTCGAGCTGACCAATTGAAAGTGACACAGTCAATGTCCACTATGATTATACAGTCTCTATATGCAGAGACTCTACTATGCAGACTATTGATTGGTTAAGCCACGTTCACACCGGAGTTAATAACATAATTGTTAATAACTTTTATAAATAACTTATTAATCCAGCATATTTTTGCTAATTCCCATAACATTAACATTGAAATGATACACAATCATATGTTATGTTAAGATATACAGTACCTTATACAGTATATCACTTATACCTACAAAGTTGTCTTTACCTGTGTGAGCTTTTGTCATCTTGAGGCTTTGAAAGAAAATAAAAAGTTGAGATACTATTAATTTAATTTTAATTGAAGAGTTTTAAGGTGTTGACAGTTAGACAGTTGTACGTAATGAATGTAGTGAAGTATATATTTAAACATAAAAATTATTTCATTTGCACTAATAATACTGTCAATAATCAATACAATTTAAGACTCACCTCAAATAAGTACCTAATCTATCATACTAACATTGAAAATATTAGAAGAATTATTAACTGTGCCAAGATAACAAAAAAAGTAAAAACAGATATCAATGCTTGGATCAAAATTAACTACTTCTTCTACCTTTGAGAACTAAAATAAGTTAGCAGAGAACTTTTCTGATTAGTGCGCTCATTTCCCATTGTGCTCTATTACATCCCTTTCCCAATCCTTTTCAAAAATTCCAAGGATCAAAAGCCTTCCTATGACATGGATAGCCATAGTTGGAAGAACTTTTGATCCTCTACCCTTCTTCACCACATAACATGTATAAATTGCCTTCTAATATTGTCATGTGTTTTCATATTAATTTATGTTATTTATTTATTTTTGTAATGCTTTTATTGATGTAATATATTTTTATTTTATATTGATGTATCTTATGTGTGTATGTGAATAAATAAATTGAAATTGAAATTTAAACTTTGAAAATAGCTATTATTATTATTATTTATATGTCCTATAACAATAGTTGAACAAAAGTACGCCAATAAGTTCAAAATTTTTGTCAGGCCACTTTCCTGTGTTTTGGATGGACACGTTAAGCCGTCGGTCCCGGCTGCCTAAAAACAGTCGTTAAGTCATGTCAGGGGCCCTGAAATTGATCAGGAGCGACCTAAAAACTCTGACACCAGACCTGAGCCAGCCAGGTTACTATTATTATTATTATCATTTTATTTTAGTTCAAAATTCAAAACTTTGGCAAAATAATGGCAGCAGGCACAAAAAATATATTACTTCAAACTTTTGTTGTGGAACATTTCACACCAATGATCACACTATTATTATACAGTCTCTATAGTCTGTTCAATCAAAGGAGACCCTCTGGCAAGGTGAGAAAATGACTCCAGCTCGGTCAATACTAGTTCAAAAAATATTGACTTGGTCTCAAATTGTAAATCAGAATGTTTCCTACAATTGAAACCAAATCAATAATTTTTTAACAAAAATTGACCGAGCTGGAGTCATTTCATCTTGCCAGAGGATCTTCTTTGCTTGGACGGACCATACAAGTGTCTACAATTGCCCAAAATGAAACGAAATTTCGTTTTGCAGATAACAGAAACATTCGACTGTCCTGAAGAGACTGCCAACATTCTGGCGACATGGCGTGTCGCGCCGGCGCCGTCAGGTGTGACGGTGGCAGTGAGGACTACGACACAGTCTGCCGTCGACAAACGCATGTGCACGGAGGACCACTATCGATTCAACGTCGAACAGGGACTGAGTCACGTGGGCACGCGACAAACGCCTCGTGCTGGACTTGTCTATCACTTTACTGTGGATAGCGGCGGAAAACCGGCACAGGTATAGTCTGTTCTAGCAAAGAAGAGCCTCTGGAAAGATGAGAAAATGACTCCAGCTTGGTCAAAATTAGTTGAAGAATTTTTTGTCTCAAATTGTAGATTAGAATGTTTCCTACAATTGAGACCAAATCAATAATTTTTTTAACAATATTGACCGAGCTGGAGTCCCATCTTGCCAGAGGGTCTCCTTTGCTTGGACAGACCATAAATTATAGCAGACACAACAAAAATGGCAGTTGGCAAAAGTCTATTTATTAAGGGTGGGCAGTAGTAATCCAAGGTTGATATAACCCAAGGTTATTACAAGAAGGTTGCTCCATAAATGCCTGATATTGGACAAAATTGAAAATGGGCGGACAGACTAAAATTTATTATAATAATTGATTAGAATCTCTATATATTGCTGTATAGATAGTCAAAGGAATTCTGTGACTGCAAATATTGGCCAATGTACTAAATATCAAGCAAGATCCATTGAATGAAACTGTTCAAAAAAGGCTAGAATTTGATGTAGTTTCAATCAGAAATTCTAGTACCGTGCGCATGCGCTAATATTTTTAGAGAAAATTAAGGTAAAAGCACCAGTAGTGGCCATGCTTAAGGAATTTTTTATAGTTTATGCCAAATTTTGAGACCATATTATCAGCTATCTCATCCAAAACTCAAAAAGAATGTAGCCCAGATCTATCCTGATTGACCTATTCCTTGAAATAATTCACAAATGAATTATTAAATTGTTTGTGAAACTCAATTTTGATTCTAAAGTGGCCACTATGATTCAATAGTGGCCAGGCACTGATTCTATAGTGGCCACATGATGTTTTATGCACATTGACAAGTCAATTTCTCAAGCTCCTTGTTGCAATTATTAAAGTAAGATAATTTTTCATTCCAGACATTGATTATAATGCCAGAAATAATAGTAGGTTATACTGAAATGAGTTGAATTGGTAATGCATTGTTGTTGGTTACAAGCCACTAGAAAAGTGAGGTTAAACCAGAAAATAGATATTGTGAAGTTATTTTTCCTCTGTAACCTATTTGAAACAGTCTAAAGGCCGGTTTCTCCAAGTTGGATTAAACCAAATTTTGGATAACATATTTTGATCGGTGTGTGCTTGCTTACTGCTATCAAGAAAGTGAAATTCGAATAGATCATATTTTTGTGCTAATTTTGTGTCTTTTTGTACCACGAAGGAATTTTTTTTGTACCATTCCACTAACTGAGATAATAGCAATTCTTCTTGGTCGGTATCCGATCTGACATGGCAAATGCATTTTGAGGTTAGCACCATTACACATTTTACCAACATACTAATTCTATATTTGAATAAAAAGAGTTGAAGTGTAATGGTATAATCAAATTAGTCAATTATAATAATTTAAAATGAATAAGTAATTTGATAATCGTTCAATAAGTGCATGAATATTTATTTTATTCATGGGCGGATTTAGGGGGGGCATGGGGGGCAGTGCCCCCCAGATCGTCCCAGAAAAAAAAGAAAGAGAAAAAAAGAAAGGGAAAAAAGAAAGGGAAGGAAAGAAAAAAGAAAAAAGCGAAAAAAGAAAAAATATATTTATATGAAAAAATACTCAAAACTGCTAACATCAAATACCCCAATTAACTCGGAATAGCAGTATATGGCTAAGATTCGACCGTTTCAGTGTCTGGTCCACTAGATCGGGGGCAGTGGCACAGTGCCCCCCCAGATCGTCCCAGACAAAAAAAATGAAGAAATAAAATGAAAAAAGGAAAAAATGTATATAAGAAAAACTACGTCTCAAAACTGCTGCTAACATCAAAAACCCCAATTAACAGTATGGTAGCAGTATTTCGCTAAGATTCGACCGTTTCTGTGTCTAGTGGACCATTTTTTTTCAAATTTCTATCTAAAAGTTTTTTATTTTATACTAGCCGGTAGGCTCGCTTCGCTTGCCTTCTCCGCCTTGACCCCTGACAGTATGAGCAAAGTTTCAGTATAAGTAAGTCAAACAGGCTCGCTTCGCTCGCCTGCAAATTTCATTCAAAAGGATTTTCTTTTATCATCATATTATATTATCAAAAGTGATATTATCACTTGATAGGGATACTTTAAGAAATTGTTCTGAATCAGTTGTTCTATTAGGCATACCTAAGCTCAACCTGAGTATATGATTTGAACGTATTTAGTTCATTAGTTTCCGTGAAATAAACAGAAAAGCAGATTCCAAACATTGAAAACCGTTATAACTGGCGTAACCTCAGAAGGAATTAGAAATTTATTAGGCACAGCATTTCTAGACCTAATCTAGAAGTATGTCGCCAAGATTCGACCGTTTTAGTGTCTAGTGAACCAATTTCTATCTAAAAGTTATTTATTTTATACAAGCCAGCAGGCTCGCTTTGCTCGCCTTCTCCGCCTAGCCTCCTCCGCCTTCTCCTGATTTTTACCAAATTTCAATATTTTCTGTCAATCGGTTCTTGAAAAATCTAAGGGAAACTCTGAAAAATATTAAAAAACTAATATTGAGCATAACCTTGGTAAGTATATCGGACATAGTTTGAAAATTGATTCAATATCTCCTGAATTAGTTCATCTATAATCTTGCTGAACCATTGAATTTACAGTAAGGATTGGTCGTATAAACGCGGAAGATATGCAACCCGCAATACATCTACAATTTCGAAAAACCTGATTACTTGCGTAATCTTGAACGGATTTCGAAAATATTTTAAGACAACATTTCTAGACCTTAGACGAACCTCTCCACAAAAATTCAACATTTTCTGCCGATTGGATCTCGAAAATTTTGAGAAAACGCAGAGAAACTATAGAAAAAAGCCAATATTGGGCGTATCCTTGAAAAGTTTTAAAAATCCGTTCTAAGCGCGTGTCTAAACGTTCAACTGAACATGCCTGCCAAATTTGAACGCATTCAATTCAGTGGATTTTTAGTTCTGGCTATGAATGAATCAGTCAGTCAAGTCAGTCAGTCAGTGTCATTTCGCTTTTATGATAACTAGACGGCAGGCTCGCTTCGCTCGCCTTCTCCGCCTAGCCTTCTCCGCCCCCTGGACCCCCGACAGTATAGGCAGTGTAAGTGAGTCAAACAGGCTCGCTTCGCTCGCCTGCAAAACCTCTTCCAGTGTCAGCTGAGACAAACAGGCTCGCTTCGCTCGCCTGCAAATTCCGTTCAGAAGGGATTCGAAATTTATTGAACACAGCATTTCTTGACTTAATCTGGACCTGTTTACCAAATTTCAACATTTTCTGCCAATTTGTTCTCGGAAAATCTAAAAAAAAACTCCGAAAATTCTGAAAAATAGTAAAAGGCTAATATCGAGCGTAACCTTGGGAACTATATCGGACATAGTTTGAAACTTGATTCAATATCTTCTAAATTACTCCATCCATAATCTCGCTGAGCCATTGAATTTACACTAAGGATTGGTCGTATCAAGGCGGAAGATATGCAACCCGCTATACGTCTACAATTTTGAAAACCTGATTACTGGCGAAATCTTGAACGGATTTCAAAAAAATTCCAACAGAATACTTCTAGACCTTATCTGAACCTGCACACCGAATATCAACATTTTCTACCAATTGGTTCTCGAAAAAATTAAGAAAACGCCGTAAAACTATAGAAAAACTCAAATATTCTGCGTATCCCTGAAAAGTTTTTAAAATCCGTTCTTAGCGCGCGTCTAAACGTCCAACTGAACATGCCTGCCAAATTTGAACGCATTCGGTCCAGTGGATTTTTAGTTCTGGTGATGAATGAATGAATGAATAAATGAATGAATCAGTGCCATTTCGCTGTTATATATAGAGATTATAGATATATGAATTTTTGCGCTTGCAACCATCAAGTTAGTACACCTTATTTGTCCAAAGGCGCGCTGCCATTTCTTGGCTCATGCTTTCACAGTTGCTAAGATAAAATCCTTCAAGAAAGTGATCTAGCCTATTCAATTCATTTGGGTCAATTTGTTGATTTGTTTTCCATATTTTGGAGTATAAATGTATTTATACGTATTTCTCAATCTTATTGGCGGAACTTATATTGAAGCTCAACGTTTCAATGCCATTAAATTGCAATTTAATGCAATGACTTGTTCGATTTCTCTCAATTCAACTAACTCTATTCAAGCTTCTTAATATACTAAATATTACCATATTTTGTGAATTAAAACAATTTTAGAAAAAAAATTAAAACTATCACTAATATCCAAGAAATGTGGACTATATTTTAATAAAAATTGTGTAAGAAATTCCAATGTATATGTTTGTTTTTCGTTTGTATAATTTTAACAATATTATGCTAAAATATGAAATATTATGTTCTATCACAATGAAAATAAGAAATTTCTTGCAACAATTAAATTAAGTCATTGAAATGTAATGCTATTTCCATTTTTTTGTTCAATTCATAAATTAGCTTTCAAGATATCAATGAATTTCCAAGTTTATTCAACCTATCAACATTGTTTTGAACTATTCAGCTGCTAAATAGTATAAGCTGAGTCTCTAGCAGGTTTAGAACTCATTTGAAGGGATGAAATTCGTGTTTAAAAGAAAAAACCTTCTAAGTGGCCACTACTGGTGCTTTTCCCTTAACATAAGTTTTTTCACAAGTAAGATTTGTCTTATTAAAGATATTTTCATTTTCTTCAAGATTTTTATCTTTAATTTTTAGGTGGGACAAGGAACCAGTGAACAAAGAATATTGAAGCCAGTTAAATTTCCAACAACTGCTGGGAAAAAATTGGTATACAATGCATCCACTGGTAAAGTGGTGATCTCAAAAGCTGACAATCAGCCTACTGTGATTGCTATTGAGCCCAGAAAACGCTACAGCCACAAACAAGGTAACACAAATATGAACAGCCCAACCCAATATAATCTATTCATTGATCCAACTTCCATGTCTATAGAATCCACATCTGGTTGAGATCAACGCCAAGGACTACCATCAACTGACAGTTTGGACTGTGACAGTCCAAAACTAACAGACCAAACCGTGACAAAAAAACTGTAAACCGACAGGCCACTCTTTGGTCTGTGGAAAATCAAACTGTCAGTGAATGGCAGCCCCAAGATGGTTGTATTAATCTAACTGAATTATTCAATTAACAAAAATATTTCAATTCTAGTTGGAGGAAATCGAAGATAATTTATCAAGAACAGTATTTTTATTATATCAGGATTTAATAACAATCAGGGCTTATCCTGTGATGGTATGCATCGGTACGCCGTACCAGCACCTCTGAGATGGAGAGGGAAGGAAAGTAAATAATTTCAATTTTTTTAATCGAAAACTTATGGTAAAATACACAAATGAAATATTCAAAATCACTTGAAAATCAAGTTTTTGGGATAGTTGAAAGTTTATTTTTTTCCAAGGCGGCTTGATTTCACAAATTAACACTGACAATAATTATTTCACTCTGAACTATTTTACACGACACTGCAGTCAATAATTTGAATATTACTTTAAATATAAACTACTACTCACGTGTGGAGCCTAGTAGTTTATACAGGGTGTTTCAGGAAGAATTTGCGATACTTCTCAGGCTGATTCCCTGCACCAAGTAGACAAAAAAGTTCCATGGGACCAACCCCCAAAAACGCTTTGTTACCGAGATAACAATGGCGGAAAATTGTGATTTTTCAAAATATATTAATTTTTTAGAGGCTCTACTCAGGTTCTACAATAATCAATTCCTATGTAAAATTAGCTGAGGAATTCAATGAAACCAGTTTCAAGTTTGTAACTTCAACGGTTATTGAGATAATTGGAAAAATATGCTTAAAAACGCCAATTTTTAAACAATAAGGGTTATAACTGGATAAGGAATCATAAAATTGTATTTTTTATTAATGGAAGTTGAAGAGAGTCGGATTCTAATGAAAAAGTTGAGTGGAGGCGATTGTGTAAATCTTACCCAAATCTCAGAAATAGCGATCAAGCGTAATGGAAAACAAAATATATGAGAATAATTAGTTATTGAAAATGATGGACCCATAAATACCGGCATTCATATTACAGTATTACTAAGGTATAATAAAAAATCAACAATTTCTATACCAATGGAGGAACAATGGAAGGCATTGTTCATCATTGTTATTTTCCATGTAATAGTTTAGTTTGATAATGAAAGCATAACGTTAACTATTGTAAACCAATGTGGAAGTGGAACACATTGCATAGTAATGGATTATTTCGCCAGATTATTAAATGCATTATTTGTAAATATGAAGGAAATTCAACATACAAATCATACACCCGGGGTTGAAATGGTATATTGGCAGAGCCATCTAATTGGGCCCTAGCACACTGAACTCGTACACAATTCAGAAATACAGAGTAATATACCATTTAAACTTGACGAAATCGCTGTGTATATGATTTGTATGTTGAATAATTTCCTTCATATTTACAAATGAATTTAATAATCTAGCGAAATAACCAAGTACTATGCAATGTGTTCCACATTAGTATAGTTTGTCCAAGCAAAGAAGACTCCCTGGCAAGATGGGAAAATGACTCAAGCTCGGTCAATTTTGGTTCAAAAATTATCGATTTGATCTCAAATTGTAGGAAAAAATTTTATCTACTATTAAGACCACATTTAAATTTCTTGACAAATATTGGTCGAGCTGGAATCATTTTTCCATCTTGCCAGAGGGTCTTCTTTGCTTGGACAGACTATACTTATTCAATGCTGATTTGGCAATGTATATTTCTTCCAAATTTGCATTTTGACTCTAAATAAGCATCAACAATCTTTTACAGATTACCAAAAGCTTTACACTTCCGAAACAAGCTCAGAGCGAGAATTCACTGCACAGGAAAAGTACGATGGCTTCCTCCCAGTCACACATCACACCAATTTTCAAAACCAGCCGAATATTATCCTGCCAACAAACCAATTCAGGCAGAACTCCATTAAATTCCATCAACAACACCAAAACTCTCCCCTACCGTTCCGGCCCTCAAAACAGTACACAATCTACTCAGAACCGGACCCGCTCTACAACCCATTACCCACTGATAACCGTGACAAATTAATCGTTATTCACCGTTACCCAGACCAACAATCTCCCACACCCATTATACCATTCATATCGGTAACTGTTTCAAACAATATACCCCTGCAAAACAGTGACAAAGACAGTTCCAACCCAGGAACTGTTACAACCAGTCACCGTCAAACAACACGTGTGGTCGATGTAGAGGAAATAACGGTGACAACCAGTGGTACGCCCATCAAATCTACCACGGAAATGACGTCATCAGGCGAAGTGACAATGAATAACAGCACTGGTTCAAACCTTGACAAACAGATGATGTCAACTGACAGTGCAAAACAGATGAGGCACATCATCAAGAAAGACACAACTGAAGCTAAACGTAGAGGAGCAGGTTCCAATGATAGCCAGACCATCAACGAATCTCTCACAACCAGAGATGATGAAGTGACAACTGAAGGTATTTTCACTGCAAATGAGAGGAGGAATTCGATTGCAAACAATGGAATCACAACAGAAAACATTGTAAGCACAACTGGTAGCAATGAAATAATTACTGAAAACGATAAAATTACAATAGTAACAACATCTGAAAACAATTTAATAATGACTGGAGTCACAACTGTAAACAATGGAATAACAATGGAAATGAATGGAATGACAATGGAAAACAATGAAATGTCAATTGAAAACAATGGAATGTCAACGGAAAAGAATGAAATGACAACGGAAAATAATGGAATGACAATGGAAAACAATGGAATGACACTTCAAACAACAGATGAAAATAATGGAGTAGTAATTGATAGTGACAAAACTACAATTGGGAACAATGAAATCATAGTTACTGTAACAACTACAAACAACCCAAACCAGGAACTCATTGACAGTTTTCTACGCACTGTGATTGGTGGAAATCAAAGTGAAGCAGCTGAGTCGATCATTGGTCAATCAAAGGCTAAACAGATGGAGGGTATGTCTGGGAACCCCACATATTTATTCAATCTATTTGATGAGAAAATGGAAAATTCTAGTTTGAATAAGGAAGGGAAAATGGAAGATTGGAAGATTAAGAGCAACAAACAAATAATGTCTGCAACATTCCCAGATAATTCAACACAAGAATCAATACGTGAACCAGACATTAAACTACCAATCAATAGAAACATCAAACTAGATAATACTGGAACAGTTTCAACACCTATTTTTCTAGAATCATCCAAGGAAACCCCAAAAATTCTGAATGAGAAACAAGCAACTTCTTCTCCAATTACTAATAAAGTAATATTTTCAACACTACCTCCACTAACAACAGATTTAGAACAAATGAGCACCACCTTCAACCCAGCCATACTATTAATGAAGAACAAACGTCAACTAATAGAACCAACTTCAACAAGCTTGCAACTAGATGCTGCTCCAACATCACACAGCAACATGTTGCTGCGACATGAGAGAGCCGAATCTGAAACAGTTGCAACAAGTTGGAATGTAAATCCTGATCTGAGGAGCACTAGAAGAGGAAGATCAGACACCACTACTGATAGCATGTCAACCGATCAAAATACACTGAGCACTGTAGTTTATGCAGAGGAAACTTCATTAGCCACAGAAACACCTACAACTGTGGATGGCAGTGCACAAGATTTGAACAATAACTCACAAAATGCAGGATCTGAGAAGCAGATGTCAGAAAATTTGGCAACAATTGAGGAATTTGTACTGAAATCATCAAAATCCTTGCGGGAAGACTCAAACAATATGCAATTGAAACGTGTTTTGGAGCCATCAACACAAAAAAATGAACATTCTTCAACAGATAGGTCACAGCAAAATACTCAAGAAAACTCATATAATGTGACAGAAGATGGGTTGAAAATTCCAGACCAGAATACACAAGTAACACCAAGCATTTCACAAGAAAATTTGCAAAATGAAAGTACTGAGTTGGATGCAACACCTGAACAAGCCCATGTTGGAACAACATCACAGTCTAGTGGAACATTATCTCAAGCAAATGAAACAACACCACAGCAAAATGGAAAATCATCACAGTCCAGTTATACAACATCACAAGGAAATGAAACAACATCTGTAGAAGATAGAACTACTTCACAGCCAATTGAAATAACAATGGTACAAGATGAGACATCATCGCAGTCCAGTTATACAAAATCACAAGGAAATGAGACAACATCTGTAGAAGATAGAATTACTTCACAGCCGAATAAAACAACATCACAATCCAGTTATACAACATCACAAGGAAATGAAACATCATTTGTAGAAGATAGAACTACTTCAGAGTCGAATAAAACAACATTGGAACAAGATGAAACAACATCACAGCCAAATGAAACAATGTTCCCAAGAAATGGACGTGCTGACTTGGAAGAAACAACTTCACAGCCAACCACATCTTTCAATGAAGACCAGGGCAGCCATGAAATAACACCACAAGACTTGGAAACAGCGCGACGGAATCTAGCCAGCCTATTGGCCACACTCAGCTTTGATCTATTCAACAACAGCCAATCACAGTCAAGCATTCTGTGTGTGAGAAATGGTGACGGCACCTATCTGGACTTTGAGTCATCATTCAATTCAACCGAAGATTATGAAGAGGATAACGGAGAAGAAGAAGAAGAAGAATGGACAGAGAGCGGAGAAACAGTGGATGATGGGGAGGAATTATTTGATTATGATAGTCTACCCTTTTCCTCGGCAAATGTGAGACAAATTTTGCAACAAAATGCAGGCAACAATAGTTCAAAACAAAGGGGAGAAGACGAGACAATTAGTAGAGAACAAAGAAGAAAAGTGATCAAGTCCAATAGTCATTAGTAAATTGCCAACAAAAACTAAAAATGTGTAAAATATTTGAAAGAGTTTTAAATTTTGATATTATGAATTCGGCAAATGGATTTTCTGTCTAACAAAATGTCTGATCTCACATATTTTGAAACGTGATAACCCGGTTGAGGTACCTACACCCTATTCACGATCAATGACAAGAAAAGAACTGTGATTGGCAACATTTGTTGTTCAAGGACATGACAAGAGCTATGATTGGCTAAAGCTGTTCAACTGCGGCCGACCGTCGGACCGTTTCGCTCAAAGGCAAACCTACTTTTACACGTACACACACGCTCTAATTGACAATAACTGTCAATTAACTCTATTTGACAACAGCAGCTGTTGGAGCGCACAAGGAGCAGACGAAACCGCCCAACTTCTTGGCGTCATCTATACTGAACAATAATTAACGATTCTAAATAGTTTTCAAATAATTTTGTGATGATAGTTGGAATGGAACAGAATGAATACATGCATACGTCATATTTCCTTTATCTTGGGGCTCCTTTATTTTTTTACTGTTTTTTTCAATTCAAATAAAAATCGCAGTACGCGTTTCAAATTATTTTTTATTCATGCATAACATGTTTCGACTACTCACAGTCATTTTCAAATGCTAATTTGAAAGGGGAATTGCGATTTTTATTTGAATTGAAAAACATGCATATATGTATGAATTAGCATTCAAAAGTATCCTGTATAAATTGTAAATAGTAGAAATAATATAAAAAGTTATTGTAGATTATAGCTACATGTGAATTATATCATTAAATTAGAATAGGAATGTAACTTATTAATAAAGTCTCAAATGATCATCCTTATTTGGAGTAAAAAATATGAGCGGAAATCACTATTTCACATAAAATCTAACAAATATTAAACTGTTTAATTATTAATGTTTCATTTATTGCCCAGTAATCGGGTAATTGATCAATTATTGTCGACCCAAGATTACTAAAATAATATCACATGAATTACAAAATAAAATCATAGATGAGTATGTCGATGTTGAATATCTCAAACTTATGATGTAATATTTTTTAGAATAAAGGTTGCTTAGAAACCCTGCATGGTCTTAATAAAAGGAAATTAAAATTAGAGTCTGAATTAAATGAGCATATCTAATTCAAAGTCATCAACAATGATTCAAAATTTAAATTTAGGTTGCTTTGTTCACTTCACAATCATACAAGGCAATTAAAATATGAATGCATTCTGTAATAATTTTACATAATTTAAAAAAAAACATTTGATAAATTCTATTCAATTTTGGAGATTAATATTTAAAAAAAACGGTAATCACTGATTATAATCATCAAAACTCAAATATAGTTGGATTGTTTATGGCTCGATTCATTTTCAAAGCCCACACCCTTGTGAAAAATAGTATTTTTTAATAAATAAATAAAATCAATCTCGTTTCTCATGGACTAAAGCGAATTATATTGTTTGCAGAGTTCTGTAACTTTGAACATCAATAACACTTGATGAAGTAACTCCTTTAGGCCTCTTTACTTGGGGGATTTTTGATACGCAGTAGTGATACAGAATCCAAGGTAATATAGGAAGGAAGCTCACTGTGCAACGCTCTTGGATCTCATAAGACTGATAATCTGATTCTATTTCTCAATGATTAAACATTTTGAGACCATTTAAACTTAGTTTGGGTACTTTTTGAGTTGAATTGATAAAAAACAATGATAAAACACTAAGCTCAGAGAGCCAATAGATACCTTTTCTCGATTTTCGATATTATTAAACGAGCTAACCTTACGTTGTACTGTACACGTCTAATTTCAAGGAGCTTCCTTTCCTGACGATTTCGTATCAATTTTGGACTTTTGTATCACTTAACCGTTTCAAAATCCGCCTTGTGCATAACAGGCTTTTACATAACAGTTGGCATTGAAGATGAAATATTAATACTATTACAGTTCTTACCTTTCTTTCAATTTCCATCAAATAATCGTCATTTTTAGTCTGGGTAATTATTTCACTAACACGTGCACAAAGATCAGGAAACATGAGGAAATTATGAGTTTGTTTAATTGATTCTGTGACAGAAATCGAAAGAACTACAGATAAATTCTTGTCGTGCAAAGAAGACATTCCTTCAAAATGGTAGCTGTTAAAATGAAAATAGTTCCACACTTACCATCTGTCTCTCATCACTTCTCACCAGCGATATGTTGGCTGAATTAATTTTACACCAAGATTTTCAGATCCGTGCATGAGTAGTTATAGTCTGTCCGAGCAGAGAAGACATTCTGGCAAGATGGGTATATAACTTCAGCTCGAACGATGTTGGTTCAAAAAAAAATTGGTTTCAAATTGTAGATAATTTTTGAACCAATATTGACCGAGCTGGAGTCATTCTCCCATGTTGCCAGAATGTCTTGTTTGCTTGAACAGACTGTACACTCTCGCTTCAATCGGCCATTTTGAAGGAATGTCTTCTTTGCTTGACAAGACCTTACAAGAAGAAGAAATTGACAGACAACGTCTGCCAGGAATAGATTTCTTTTGTTTTTGTTTTGTTTCTCAGGGTGAACCCCACATCAGCGCATAGGCTTATGCGTGGGTAATGAGATAAATGATGATGAGAGATAAAGACTACTTGTTACTCAGTCGGGACCGACGGCTTATCCGAAAGAAAGGGTGAACGTATTTGTGTAATTCTGCTGTGGTCAAATAACTATTCCCCAGGTTAGACTCAAACCCAGGTCTACCTGGTTATCATTTCCCCCAACGAGCCACTCAAAAGCTATAGTCCGCGAGATTTTACGTGCAACATGGAGGTAGGGGAACCAATTCTCTTCCACAGTGCAACAGAGTGAAGTGAAGTGAAGTGAAGTGCGTAGAGTGTACGGCGCACGTCTAGTGGAAGATATTAGTAAAGGCATCAGGCCTCTCTTTTTAAGAGAGAGTGCTGTGTAGCAAGTAAAACATCGTAGACTTGAGTAACTTATAACATGGTCGCGAATAGAAAATACTTGATGATAATAATAATAATGTGGACTTACGAGTGGTTTTTGTAGCGTATTTGAATTTTGGTTCAGGTTTAGCCGGGACCATGGCTTCGTAGCTGGCCGGCATGATGTCTTTCATTCTTTGATGGTAAGACAGTCTGAAAACAACAATACATTTAGCCGTGTGTCCACGTTATAAATGTTATGGTTGAGAGGACCAACGTGCTAACCACACGTTACCTCTATCCTGCTAGATGATTATTCACCCATGCTGTATAGTGGAGTGAATATGAAACTGGCAACCATCTAGCAGGCCTAGGCCCTTCATGGGCTGTTAAGCCATTATCAAGAAATTCCAAAATAAAAGTACTTTTAATCAAGTTTAAAGTAACTTATTCAATTTTTTTATTCAAATAATATTATCAAAAAAACAAAAAGTAGAGCGTTTGGAGAATTTAATCATCTTTTCAATGACATACAGAGGATGAAAAAATAAATGAATGAGGGTGCTATTTGTTTCAAGGGATTGATAAAAATTTTATTGTTCTTATGGAACATGATTCTGCTGTTCGGAATACTACTGCAGACTCTCAACTCTACCAAGGCGAGTGTAGCCTACCCTTATGGTTAGCTCCCTTTTACGAAAGCCATTTATGCACCCTTTTCATATCTCTACGACCATACACACAGTTTGATTGAATTCTCTCAAGACAAAGCTTACCTCATGGCTTTCATCAGGACCTCCTTTATGAACTTGGGTCTCGGGTGTTCCGAGTCTAGAGCCAAACACGATTCCCAGTCTTCCCAGCTCCAACGGAATTGGAAATTGCTCAGATGATACGAAAACCAAGTCACAAACCTGGCCAAAACAGGTTCAAATAAAATAAAATCATTTATATTTCCTCGAAATACAAAACAACAAAATATCAATTTACAAAATGAATAGGTACAGTATTTATAACAAAAGTTAAACTTGAATTATTTATAATTTCTTAAACAATAATCGAAGCATAAATTTATTTGTAATTTATCAAAAAATAAGAGGGAGAGCCTAAATAGGCAGACATTGTAATAATTCAAATCAAATCATTCATTTGCCAAACAAACAAATACATATTTAAAATAATAATGAAATTAATAAAAATAAATACACAATTTTACTATTAATAATAAGAAATAGATATTTTGAAAAATACAAAAATATTTTTAAATTATGAACAAGTTTCAGAAGTGACTTAGCATTACCAGCAAAAGGATAAAACCTTGCCCGCTGATGAAAGTTGAAATCAGTCAATTCTAATAAAAAATGTCAAAAAAAGCTTATTACATTGGTAACATGAACTTTGACATGAGCTCCATTGACACATTCCATTGAAAATCTCTTGAAATTTCTCAAAAACCTTGATCTCACCTTGCATTGTATTTGGTGCAAGATAAGATTATAGATTAACAACAAATAGATGAATAATGATATAAATTACAGATAATTACCTATCGAAACATGTAACATTCATCGTTTCTATCCTGAAGAAGAGCATTTCGGTTGCCTGGGCTAGAACCTGGAACAAAATTAGAACCTTTAGATTATCAGCCTTTTAAGGCAATGTGCAAAATTCATCATCATAGTTCTCTTAGTTATTCGGGCTACTAATGTATAATAAATCAATAAATAATCAAAGTACCATGAAATGTTACCACTGACCTCCCCAAAATGTGTGCATACATCAAGGAGAATATGATGGCAGTCAACTTGTAGCAGTAGTGGCCAGATCAATGTATAGCTTTTGAGTAAATGACAAGGTGGGCAATATGCCTATTTTATCTTAAATTTTATTCTGGTCTGAATTGTCCTTGTTTATTCAACGTTCTCGAACTTTTTGGATCTTTTTATCTAGTACTTTTGTTCAGTGAACTTTTTTGTGAACAGATTTAAAAATCAAAATTTGTCGAACTTTTCTTTTGGTGTAAAATTTTGTGTTTTAGAAATATTTTACGACATAACCTTTTTTTGTTTAGTTTGTTTGTATAAATTTAAAAGGAACGGTTTTGGGCTATGAAGCCTGTTGTACTTTTTCAAGTAAAATTATTAAATAAATGAGAAATTAAAGGCCCAATAGATGAGGAGAAATATAAACTTATTTCTAGGGTACTTTTATTTATTTATCATCATAGATATTAAAACTGAATACCGCTATTCTTATTGGGTTCTAACATAGCTTCCTTTAATAGAAAGCCCTGTCCTAATAATATGGCAACGTTGCACCGTAGGTACAATCTACCCATATGATAGCAATGAACAGTTACAAATCATGCATGTTGACTTAGTTTTTTTCTCTTCAAGCCACTGGCGGCTCGTGCCCACGAAAAAGGTAAAGTGCTATACAGTAAAAGATACTGACACTTCACCCGTTTCGTGGGTACGAGCCGCCAGTGCTTCAAGCATAATTTTCATGAAATTTTTCTTATAGAATTCCTCTTGTTTCCTGTACTAGATTATAATAGAAATCAGCATAAAAGATTATTGAAAATGAACAATTATGTCTTAAGATAGCTATGATCTGCAGCAAGTCAAATGTGAGAACGCACACAAGAAACGCATCCAATAAAACAGCTGATGAAAAACGATTTCAATGCTTTTAAATGGATCCACTTTCCATTATGTAGAGAACTACACAGTTGCCATACTCTACATAGTTTCCATACTCTACATAAGTCCATGGCCTTATTGAGGGTGGCTATGATAATACACAATCATAATAATGACTTATAACTTGCGTATCATTACAATGTAAATCAACTGAAAGTTGGCAGAAGTCTGGTGGATTCGAGCGAGCTAACCAAAATTAAGAGTGTGACACTCAATGACCACACTGTAAGTATACAGTCTCTGTAGATTCACCTGTGGCATAGTGGTTGGCTGTAATTTGCAAAGTTCGATGAGTACAGAGCCGTAGAATACTTCCAGATATCGCGGTGTGGGCAAGTTGAAAAGTTCGCCGAAGATCACTTCTACCATGCAGTATTCGAGCGGAATTTTCAATTTGTAGGGAAATTCCAGTAGATTCACAGCGCTGAAAGCACAATAAACCAATATATTATAAAAAACATACATTACAGAGCATAAATAGAATAGGTATGGAGACTATAATCACAGTGTGGCAATTGGTTTGAAACGCTCCATAACATTGAGCTGAGATAAAAAATTTCATACCTGTCGCTATAGTTTTACCAAACATTCAAATTCTGATGAGATTCATTAGTAAGATTTGGAATATTTGCTCATTTGTAGAACATTTTCCAAGATGAATGACATTGAAAATCAATTTCTGAGATTGAAAATTGTTTTTTTCGCTTTTAAAATCACTTGATTTATCCTTTTTAATATAAATCTTATCGAATTTGACTTGGTACGAGTATGGCGGATTTGACCGAGCTAACCAGTTTAGAATTTGAAAATCAATGTCCACACTATGATTACACAGTTTCAATGAGAATAGGGTCTTCAAATTGAAAGAGACCCATCAAATATTAAAGTGATTTTGTCTACTTTTGCCTGTTATATGTGAACTTTTCGACTCGACTACTTCATCTGTATTGTTTTTTTCTAGTGATAGATATTTTAATTTTTTGTAAAGCGCATTTTGTATTTCTGCGCCGCTGAAGATGCTTTCGTTTTTTTCTGAAATAAATAAATGAACAATTTTTCTATTGATGATTGATTGTGTTTTGATAAGAAATATTAACTTCTCATTTATTTATTAACTCTAATTATTAACTTCTCACTTTGGGCACTAGAGTGCATCACTGTTGGGTCGCAACTAGACAATATACAAGATAATAAATATGAAAGACAATTTATAGACAATATTCAATACATTCAGATACATTGATTAGTGTCTAAGACATTTAACATAACTTTACAAGACAATCAGCCTAACTAGTTATATAAAAACCTTGGATTGAAACTATGCGTTCAATTAATAAAGAATCAACCAATGCTTTTCAGAAATTAATTGCACAACATACCAAACTTTTCGTTCTTTATGATACATTTCGATGATCTGATGAAAGTGTTCTTCAATCAGGAATCGTTCTATGGAGTGAGCGCCGGGAAGAATCGGACCCTGTGAACAGCATCATTCAATTGAATTCATTTTCATGTCATTTATTAAAAAATACATTACAAAAATGGTTCTCTAAACCTCATGGTGCCTCATAGTGGGTTAAAAAAAGAAGATAAAGAGTTATACCCGGTTTTTCCAAGCACACTCAAACTTAAGGGACATTCAAATTTTGATAGAACAGCTGACATTTTCTATGCTAAGTATGGAAAATGTAAACTGTTAAATGTTAACTTGGGGGTCCCTCAAGTTTGAGTTTGCTTGGAAAAACCGGGCATGAGAGTGAGATTCATTTCATCTTATTAGGGAAGGGCCTTTTATTAAAGAAGCTATGCTCACACTCATCAACAAAATATGACGAATTTCAGCTGCATTCCTTGAGGAATTATTACCCATTTGAATCCTTTTAGCAAGTTATCCTGAAGATCAGATCCAGTGCAATCACGGTTTAACTATTATATTTCAAATTTCGTGGGAATCATCTGTGCAGTTTTTTTAAATCTGTGGTTGATCTCTATTTCTGTAGATTAACCTTTATTTATTTTATCCAATCTCTATTAGCCTATATATTTATTCGAGAATATTTACTTATTCGAGAATTTACAATAAAGGGCAAAAACACAGACATTGTGTTCAAGTCCCAATTTGTACAAGTCCAAATCGCCACTCCCCAAATTTTGATAGAGAATATTTGAAATAGGGTGAGGCAGCGAATTTTGTCCTTAAGCGTGCTGTACACGGGGTAAGTAGTGTCAGCCAGTTGAATATCTGTGGCCAATCTCAACCTTTTTCTTGTCATTGAGTCAAACAACAAGAGCTGTGATTGGCTACAGATATTCAACTGGCCAACACTACCCGAATACAGCACGCTTTTGTTTCGTCCAGAGTTCGGAGCTTGTTGTCGTATTGTATGGTGTTTTCAGAAGGTACAGCTCTATTCTGATGAATGAAGTCAAAATTCAAGCAGTACGAAGGTAACTGACTCATTTTTCCGAAAAAAACAATCGCAGGAGTTCCATCGTCAAACGCTCCATTACGACAACTGGAACTTGAATACAAGAAATGGTAAGATCTCACGAGTGAAACGCCACCATCCTCACCACTCTCGGTGAAGGAGGGAGAGAGTATTTTGTTTTAATGAGTTGCGAAGTTTATTTCACATTTATTGCAGAAAGGTTACTCGGTTGACACTCTGTATAAAAAAATTGGTGAACGTTCATTATGTAGAAGGAAACTATGAACTTTTGAACTTTGAAAATATGTCCAAGTCAAACCTTCAAAGAATTAACCTTTTCTTAAACGTCCGTCTTCACTGCCGCACCCTATACAAATGTAAATTACTTGCTTAATATAATAGGATAAATCATAATCGAAACATAAATATCGATATTATCAAAATAATCGGAAAAAGATAGTATCAAACAGCTATATCAAAATGTTGATAGTATAAAAAAATCGATCAATTGGTGTTTATCGATGTTGTGAACTGACCTCTGGGCAATCGGTGTAGTCGAACATGCGGAACACAGCCCAGGGCATGGGGTAGACGAGGGCCTTGTGGTGTGGCGGCGGCATAATGGCCGGCAGGTTGTGCTGTAGCGCCTCGCACAGAATGGAGTCGAAGGTGAGGTAGGGCCGCGCAATGTGCTTCTCCGACCAGTTGTCCTGACGCAGTTTTCGCAGTTGCGCCCACAAACAGTCCAGGTACTGCAAACACACAATTAGATCTAGCGAACTGTACTTCAAAAACAAAACTATGTGAAAGGCTTAGTTGCTCAGTCACCAGATTAAAATTATTCCGAAAAAATTACAGTATTTGATCCATTCTAGGTTAAACGGGTTAACCAATACAAATTGCAGAGTACACGCCGATTCCGAAGTTACAAACTTCTAACAGATTTCATAGAATTCCTCAGCTAATTTTACAAGAGAAGTGATCATTTTTGTACCTGCATAACGCCTCTAAATAATTAAAAAATTATATACAAATTCTTGAAAACGCCATTGTTATATCGGTAACAAAGCGGTTTTTTTTATAAGTCTGTCCAACCAAATAAGACCCTGGAAAGATGAGAAAACGACCCAAGCTCGGTCAATATTACTTCAAAAATTATTGTTTAGGTTTCAATTGTAGGAAACATTTTGATCTACAAATTGATATTTTTTGAACCAATATTGACCGAGCTGGAGTCATTTTTTCATCTTGCCAGAGGGTGTTCTTTACTTGGACAGACTTTACAATCAAACGTTTTTCTCTACTTGGTATAAGGAATCAGCCTCTATAATGACTCGTTTACACTAAAACTGGTTTGTACAGTCTGTCCAAGCAAAGAAGACATTCTGGCAAGATGGGAAAATGACTCCAGCTTGGTTCAAGAAATATAAATGTGACCTTAATTGTGGATAAAATTTTTCCTTACAATTTGAGATCAAATTGATAATTTTTGAACGAAAATTGACTGAGCTTGAGTCATTTTCCTCATCTTGCCAGAGGTCTTCTTTGCTTGGACAGACTATATTAGTGTTTTTGTCCCTCCGCTTCGGCCGTCAGGGCTTCCGAGCTTGGACCAGTAGATCACATTGAGTCATGAGGGCCTTCACTATACCCTTGATCAAGTAGATGCATTTCAGACGACTTATCAGTTATTGATCAAGCCCTGATAATAAATTTAACGTCCCTCTATTCGATTGAATTAACCCTGAATATAGTTTACCTCTTCTTGTGGATGAGGAATGTCGCTAGTCCACACCTTCAACGCGTTGACGTGTTTTTTCGGCCGCTTATTCAGATACACCTCAATATTGACCATCAGCATTTCCAACGCCTGCTCCTTCTTCTCATACAACTCGCGTCCCACCCACGGCAAGCAAGACATCACTGCAAACACGTACCAATCTTTGCGAACCTACAAAAAACATTGGAAAAATCTTAATAATAATAACTTAGTCTCCAAATATTGATATATGAAATGATAGACAAAGGACTTCTGCAACTGCAAATATTGACCAATGTACTAAATAGCAAGCGAAATCAATTGAATGAAACTGTTCAAAAGACTGTGCCTGGACTGGGTATCAAACCCAGTACCTCCCAATTGCCTACCTCTTGCCTACCAGGCATCTTTCTGGACAGCTTCATTCAATTGTGATGTTAGCTTAGCCTAATTAATCAATTATTATTATTATTTCTGTGAACATCATAAAGAATTTTCACCATCTTTCCTATTTGCGAAACAAGGTTATGTCAGCAAAGTGGAACAACCCTCAGGTCTCCCCACTATTGAAAACCATAAAGCTAAATAAATATTAAATTATAATTATCCAGCAGTTGGTGTACTGCAATATCTAATAACTCTTCCATCTCTGAAAAAATCTTCATTAAACTCTATAAGTGTATCATGTCAAATTATTTATTTTCCTCAAAATACAACAACAAAATATCAATGTACAGAATTGATATTAGCTTACAGAATTTAAAGATGACTTATTTATAATAATTTCTGACAACGCGCTTTGGGGTATCATCAAGAAAGAGTACGCAAAAACTATATGTTACAAATGAATAACTGAGAGCTGAAGTTACGGCTTTGTTTCCTCAAGTCACGCCAGAAACGTTGAAACAAATTTGCAAAGGAACATGGTATTTAAACAAGCTCTGCCACAACAATGGAGGTTTACATACTGATGTTCCTGACTAATACAAATGTTCACTATGTATTTTACAATAAATTTCTGGTTATAATAGATTTGAATGTGTCTTATTGTTACCTAAAATATTATTTTCAGTGTAAAGGGGCTTTTCGTCTAATGTACTATAATTTTTCGATTATAAATTCAATAAAATGTATTGTATACTAACATTGGGTGCGCCCTCCTCCTTGGCGACGTCCAGCATGTTGTCGAGCAGTTGCAGGAGACTGTTGGCGGCCACCACGTGACAGTTGACCAGGTCAGCCAGGAAGCGCAGGTTGTAGCGGGCCGCGTCCCACTTTCCGTTCTTCAATGAGTCCTTCAGGTTTTGCACCATGTGCTCCACAAACTACACAGAAAAAAACTGCTTGTGACTATTCAAATTACCATTTTATAAATTACAATTGGAATAGTATTATCCTTACATACAAGTATTGTGATAGAAATTTCACTCTTGTGGGTAGTTTGGGATTTATATCATAAGATTACGACTGTATCCGTATCCTACTTATAATGTAGACAACATTACATGAAAAACGTAGTACTCCACATAAAACTGAATTTATTACACACATAACCACATATAATACACGTCCTAACAATAAATTTTACCCAGAACTCACCAAGATAACCATATGCAGGCATCAATTTCCAAACTATTGTAACTACATTGTAAATAAAATCCCAAATGACTTCATAGATATGAAAATCAAACAGAAAATGCATAAAATCATAGTATATTGGATTGAGCAAAATGTAGAAATTAATTTAATAATGGTTTGAATCAGAGAACAGGAATACAGATAGCAATATTAGAGTAAATAAAAACGAGCAATATTCCTCTCTTTTAGTTTGAACAGTAAACTAAATACGAAGAAGTATCGCATCACTTGAGAGGGTAGTAGAGCATATTCCAATAGAATTAGTAATGAATTTTTGACCATTCTCTCTTTATCTTGAATACCGTACCACAGTGTCATGATGAACTCTAAACATCATCAGAATAATCATCATTATATTATTGTATGATTGAACTCGTGTATTGTTTTATTACGATAATTACAAGCTTTTGTTGTTTGTTATCATTATTAAATTCTAGTTATAAGTTATTTCATTGCCAGAATGATTATATAGAATCTGTTAAACTCAACTCACTGCCAACACACAAGATATTCTTATGTTGGCAGTACCAGAAATGACTGAATGATAAATTCATGATAATACTGTATTATGACACACTTGATAAGCTTTATTATGTTTTATTATCATTTGTATTTGTATACAATGTATTTTTTGGCAAATAAAATTCAATTCAATTATTGGTGGTTAACATATGAAAATGTTAGGGTCATCTGTCATCTCTTGTATGTGATTGTTCTAGGTACCTAGTAAATAAGTTTTCGCCACACTGCACAGAAAGCAGCTGTTTTCTGTGCACTAAAGAGATTCGAAAGACGCCATTTACAGGCGGTTTTGCTACTAGCTCCGAAAGGGGGCTCTTTCGGAGCTAGTGCAGAGAAAGAGACTTGACATGACATGACTAACCTCTACCGGCCGGTTCACCCAGAGCCCTCTGTACCCGCGTTAGCATACCAGAGCATAGCTCCAGGCAGAGCTAGCACCACAGTTACGGAGGCGTGCCATTGGGACTCGCCTTGATTCCCCCTAGGGACGGAGGCGGAACGTGTGGACCCACCTTGATCCCCCTGAAACTAAGCCAGTTACGGAGGCAGGCCCTGAACTCGCCTTGATTCCCAACCTAGTTACGGAGGCGGACCATAGGACATTGCCTTGATTCCCCCTGTGGTTTACCACTGCCACCTCGCCCGGCCAGCGTCAACGGGAGATTGGCCTGGGAGCCGGGGTGACCCTGGCTAGGCCAGGCTTCCAGCGTGGCACAGAAAGAGACTGGTAGTTACCTATCCGATCGCCGCAAACATTCTTATAAAATATTTATTATTCTTTTTCTCGCAGAGTGGCGAAAAGTATCGTACTCAACTCTCACAGAAAGGTGTTTACGGTATTTGGATAACATATTCTATCCTCATACCGTAAACACCTACTTTCTGTGCTTGTAGTGTAATGTACTATATGTTAGGATCATCTGTGGAATAAGGTCGAAAGGTATAACTTACAGAGTTTATCACTCGTTAACAGCCGTTAACCATAGGTTCCACATACAATTTCCAACAAAAACTGCCCTGTAAAATTCTCTTCTATCGACCTTCGTTTTCGAGATTCAAAGATTTCTCGATATTTTTGCAACATGCCAAATTACCGCCATTAAATCTCAAGAGCTATTGATCAAAATCCAATTTTGAGGATATCGTTGAAAAGAGAACAAAATTTCACATTGATTTTTATGTTCTACACATGCCAAAGTCAATTATTTATCAAGCAGTAGTTTTTAGCGGTCAAAGTTGAAAAAGTAATTATTGTTTTATTTTCAATTTTTTCTAAATATACCTAATAGTATTTTTTAATTGTTTATACTGATTTCTACAATAGTCCAGTACAGAGAACACAAGAGGAATTCTATTGGAAAATTTTCATGGTCATATTTCATGAAAATTATGCTTGAAGAAAGTCAACATGCATGATTAGTAACTGTTCTGAATGCGATTATAATGGTAGATTGTACCATATTATTGGGCCTGGGTCTTCTATTGACGGGGGCTATGCTCCAGCTAATTGAACAAAATATTATTCAAATTTCAATACAGCTGTAGCTGCATAGTGTAGTGTGCACAACATATTTCATTGATTTCTTTTAAACTATTGTTTTTGATGAATAAAGCACTTTTATAACAATGGCACTTTTTGTGGCATTTCTCATTTGATTTGATACATCGAAGTAGTATATACAGATGTATAGGATACATTCTGATCTTCAATTTGAGACTAAATTAATAATTTTTGAACCAATATTGACCGAACTGAAGTCATTTTACCATCTCGTCAGAATGTCTTCGTTGCTTGGACAGTCTATTTTGTGTGAAAGTTTTGTATTTTGTGAAATTTATTGAAAACATTGTTTTACTCATTTCTGTCGCAATGTAGAATTTAAGCTATATTTTGTTATTTATAGCCTAATGCCCTAATATATTCACTGACTAATTTTTTTTTTGTTATTTATAATCTATTCACTGAATGATAATTTCGTTTTACACATTCCTATTGCAATGTAGAATTTAAGCTGAATTTTGTTATCTACTTGAATAAAGTAAACTAATCCAAGTACTGTACCTCTCCGCCGAAATTGTAGTTTTTGGCGTTGAGTAGTCCGACCAGGGTGCTGTATATGGTGCATTTTTCGGGCATTTTGACAGCGCACTCTGTGAGTATGCGTAGCACTTTGGTGCGATAGGTGGCCAGATCGGCTTCTAGCACACTGGCCAAACCCTCCAGGTTGCATTCCAGCGATGAAGTACTCTGAAAACATTCAAATTCAATCAAATATTATTCATTCAACAAGTACGAAGGAACCGTACAGAATCACAGTCCAGTGTCCACACAGAAATTTTCAGTAGAAATTTGCAATAGCCTATTTCGTCTACAGTCTGGCCTAGTAGAGTAAAAAGATCTATGGGAGATACCCCCAAAACGCTTTGTTAACAATGGTAAAAAATTTTACTTTTCACAAATTATCAATTTTTCCAAATTTTACCAGTGTTCTCCAAGTTAAATGTGAATTTTATGAAATAATCCCGGACCTTCATTTAATGTTTACATGACAGAGGTACCAAAAATTCTAATAATTATGATAAAAATCCAAATGTTTATTTGTGATCGAATAATTTAGCAAACAAATATAGAAGGATGAAACGCTTATAATTTTATGGATAACGAGTAGTTACACTGAAAAAAGAACACATTTTGAACACTGGCGCGCTGACCACGTTGCTTCAGCTGCCTTATAATACTAGAAATGAACAAAATTTCAATTCACTAACCTTCTCTCCAACTCGAGCGATTAGGGTTTCTAGACGAACTTCAATCTCTTGGTTCTCATCAATACGTCTCCTCTTCCTGAAGGAGCGATCTGTAATGCAAACAAATAGCGAATCAACTGATAATAATTTGAGTTCGTTCATGAAGAATTTGGTGCTTAATGTTGCTAAAACTTATAAAGCATAGAGTAGCCTGATGTTTCGATTTTTAAAGCAGGCTAACATACTTTGAAGAGCGGTGTCCAAGTTACAAAACTATCAATGATTAGACTAGATTAGACTTTTATCAAGATTAATATATTATTTTATCTGTTGGAGAAACTCTCCGGGATTTCTCTCAAAGTATCAACACGTCTATTCAAATTCTAAGTAAAACGTTGGAGAGAGCAAAATACTAATTTTAAGATCAAAGAATGTTAAAACAATTCAACTTACATATAACTTACTCAATTCAATGATTTTTTCAAGTATAGTCTCCAAGCTAAAGGAGACGCAGATCCTAAAGGATTAGTCCACTATATATATCAGCCCATTGTAGCAAGAAGACTAGCCCACTTTCACCCACTCTTTATTATATAGAAGAGCTTTACTTCCTTCTCCTCTAAGTTATTCATATCTTTTGCAGAAAGCATGCGAATGTTTGGTTTCCCCGGGACCGGCAGTGCTTACTTACTAGAGCTTCCACTCGTATGAGACTAGGGGCAGACTTAGGCTTGACGAGCCTACCAGAGGCTGAACAGAACTAGAGCTGACTTGACAATTTTTATGACTATATAGCGAGCTGTACACGGGGTAAGTAGTGTTGGCCAGTTGAATATCTTTAGCCAATCACAGCCTTTGTCTTGTCATTGAGTCAAGCAACAAGAGCTGTAATTGGATACAGATATTCAACTGGCCGACACTACTTACCCCGTGTATAGGAGGCTTAAGCATCTACAAAAATTTGCCTTTGTTGGCCAAGGATCTGACTGCAGTTAGATTTCTTAGGGCTCTGCTTGAGGATTACCCCTTGTATAGGTCGGCAGTCTTAGCATGGCCTGTGAGATGCATAGAAGGAGGTGCAAACCACAGGTCATGCTAAATCTGCCGACCTATACGTGCTTCGTTACTTGATGGAAGGCAGAGTTGTAAGTTGTTACTTCACTAGCCTATTATTGACTTCTTGCCTTATGGTATGTGGTTTCTATCTTATGACTTGCTACTTGTAACCCAGTAACAAGTAATTCCCCATATGGACATAACTTATTGAATACCGTACTAATCATTTGTTCAAAGATATGGTGGTCCTAACCTAAAACTTGAACATAACCTTATTCAGGGCATATAAGCCCTAAATATTTAAACAATACCTTTGTACATTGATCAAATACGATTAAAAATTGGTTGCAAACTATGTGAAAAGTGAACTATTTTAATGTTTAAACATATCAAGTAATTATACAATGAATTGAAAATTGAATTCTAGACCAACTCACCGTATCCATCGTCATCATCATCGTGAGCTCGTCTTCTACTCATTTTGAGTAATTTATGTAAAATTTACAAGTTCGCAAATACAAAATAAAATAGGATTTTGATTTGACGAAATTTCAAGAAAACTGTTGACTGACACAAAATTACATTATCAAACTATAATTCCTTGCTTTAATCCGTAGTAAACAGATTGTCAATTGCTGAAATGAAAGTTCGAACTCAACTCAAGCGTCATTCGTCAACGCCGTCAAAGGTTTTGGATTTGGATTAGTGAATTCAGTGTGTCCAGCACGGGGAAAAATTATGTACTAAATTTCCCCTACAAAATGTACTAGATTTTTGAAAAATGTACTAGATGGTAAAAAAATTAATGGGTATTGTATAATTACATTAAAAATTGATAAAACTAATCAAAATTATTCAAGGTGGGTGTATTTAAATAAAGCACTTCAATTCCATCGAAATAATATCTCTACAATGATCACTGTTTGATATACCACCAATTTACGTAATTAAAACTTATTTTTTTCAAATCCATTATTTGTCATTATATATTTTATTACCTGTATATTTATTTGATATTAACAATTTATTTGATCTACCGGTACTTTTTTATTTTCACACTAGCTAGCCCATTTTTAATAAATAACTATTATTTTTAATTTTCCCTGCATAGGTAGTTTATTTGGATTATTCTTCTTTAGAAGCTTTTTAAGCTAAATGGAGAAACTCTAAAGAAATTATTATAGTTTGCAGAAGATGAATATTTCAGTTTTTCATTAGATAGGTAGTAAAAGTCTATTAATTTTCAGGGTTGTGAGATAATTTCTCAATTTATTTTTATTCATATTAATGGATTAAAATACCCTGTCAGTTATAGTAGCTGATAAATGAGGCGGGGAAAACATTCACTTTCCACACATTTTATTGTCATGAGTGGTAACATACTAGGCTACTTTGTTGGCTTCATTTTTTTAACTGAATACTGTCTTCCAAAACTCCATGAGCTCTACTCACTCACATGTGTCTCACAGTCTCAGGTTTATAGAATAAAAAAAACACTCCTGTAATATCATTTTCGTCAGAATCTAGAATTTACAGTTTGAAATTTGTAATGATAGGCAATAGACCAAATCAGAGAATCCAACCAAAGACTTTAATCCACAAGCGACCTTTTACTGCTACTGCATCTCTTGGCTACACGTTCAGACTGGCTTTGTTTGCTGATAATATTGCTTCATAATTGACATAATTATATTTAATGAGGTTTACCATCAATATAATTATAGTTCATTGTCTGAATTGCAGTCAGATTGCCTCCAAGCTGTTAAAATTATTTTCTCTACACGTTGAAAAATATGTACTAGATTCTGCCTTGTAATGTACTAGTGTACTAGATGATGGGAAAATGTACTAGATCTAGTACATAATATGTACTAGGGTTGGACACACTGTTAGTGATATTTGGCTTGGTTCCATTTGGTTGGTATATCTATACCGTGCCCAAGTGTTGCACTTGCATCATTTATTTCAATCTTATTCACTAGGTAGCAGCACTAGTTGAGCCCTTTAATTTGAGCGGCAAATATTTTGAATCTAGTAAAAGAATCATGAATTTTGAGCATGAAACATGTAGAGCTATGGATTATTGAGATCCGATGACTTTTACAATAGTTTAATCTAATAGTTTTAATAGAAATACCTCTAATTAGAGGTATCCTTTGATTGAGATACTTGGAGGGTCCTTAATTTCGAAAATGACCATAATTCAGGTCGGCAAAAGCGGCTTATCTGTTAGATTTTTTTCTGTAAGTACTATTGCTATCTATACTCCGTCCACCGAGTGTTCGGACCTAAGCTCCTCCCCCATTTTGACGTCGCAGGGGGCTGTAGCCAATGGCAAGTAAGATCATCATGCTGCAGCTGTTACTTTTTAGGTCACAGTCATGCTATGAAAATCTTGAAACGCAAGACTTCCACTTTTCAGTGAATCTATCAAAATTTATGTTCTTGTGTTCTTTCAGCTGATTTAAATTATTCAAACCTCTCATGGAAGATTTTTTGGCGGTTATGTTTTGTTCTTTGTTCAACAAAACAGCATAATTCTTTAAAAAATACCGGTATTGGTTCTATTGAATTCAAAGTACATACAATAATTACATTCATTTCTTACACATAATTAATTTTAAACTTCATATGGATTAGGTTATAGGCCTATACTTGAATTTGTAGTACGTTAGTGTGTAGTTGAATGAGTTTAAAATTCCCGGCTCAAAGTGAGCAGTCGAAATAATAATAACAAAAATATGATTATGAATAATCTGTTTCATCAACTATAATTCTATCAAGTGATATTGATAATAATCATTCTTATGTTAGAACGTTGTGAATTATGCCGATCAACAAATAATAACCATAAAAAATCAATATTTTAAAGGCCCCTTAGTTTCAATATCGTTAAGTAACTACTACTATCCAGGCAATTGCAACTAGGGCTCTAGAAACGCACTAGTGTTTATAGCTCCTTAATTGTGTATCGATCAAGTAGGCTGACGTGATAGGCGCAAATTTTGAAAACTTTCACACTTCTCAATAATTAAAAAAGTTATTAGTAGAATAAAGCAAATTCTTCAAAATAACAACAAGACAAAATTGATAAAGCATAAAAAGGTATATTAATGAATTTTGTTAATAATTGATTCATTTCTAACAGGAATATAATATTTTTTCTAGTGAAACCAAAATTTCAACAACTTTGAAGGTTGATAACATAACTTTTCCTAGCTTTAGTGGGATTTTACATTTTTTATAATAAGATGTAAAATATCTCTGTTATTTATAATCCAATCATGTTAATTTTTGAGGGAAAGTCCTAATTAGAGGTGCTTTATGAATTGCTGCTGTCAGTTTTGAAAATTTTCAATTCCTACCCCCACTCCAAATATTAATCACCTTATATCTCTCTCATTTTGAATATGATAGAAATATGTCTGGGGAAAGATTGGTTATGCTTGATCTTAATGACAAATTTAAAAGCTCAAAATATCAATATTTTTATTATTGAACTTTGTGAAAAACTTGTGTTAAATTTTCACTAATTTTTCACCTTCACATTTTTCTCACGAATTTCATGTTTTGAATTTTACAACTTTTTCACTTCTACATTTTCAAGTTTTTTTCATGTGAAGAAAATGTTTAATTTTTTCCTTTTCACGTTTTCACTTTTTTGTTATGTGAATATGATGTTATTTTCACATTGTGTGCTAACTGGGTTGTAACCTAATATTAGCTGATGAAAGCATCTAATGTCTCCTTTGATTTCAAAAACATTATCTTATCATAGCTGAATTATACTATTCTAATTGACATAGTTTTAACAATTTTGGTGTCAGCTATACACAACATACTTATTATCTATTTATAGATTGTTGAACTAGATGCACCAATCTTCATCAATGATGCTCCCGATTTAAAACAAAATATAAATATATTTTGGTTTTGATAATTTTGTGATACACTGTATGGTATACTTTAATCCTCCTTTGTAGAAAGTACGTTGATAATTGAATAAGTTGTTCGGGCTATCTGTAACAATAATAAAGTGAATTAGTTCAACACAGAACTTGTTATAGACCTAAACAGAGTGTTTCAGGAGTCTACCAGATTTCTCCAGATAATATAGCAGCTGACGCCACAAAGTTGGGCGGTTAACAAATGACTTCTATCAATAATGCTCAGCTATGTCAAGATGACAGTCAACGAGCTGTCTGAAAGAGAACATATTGGAATGGAAGCGCCCAAGCTGTACTGATTTGCCACCTAAGACAACTTCAGACTGTCCTGACAGAGCTGAGAATTGATAACAGTCATTCGCCAACTATCTTAATTTTTGGTGCCAGCTTTCCTAGAATACACGATAGAGATCTTAAGAAATGATGATCAGCAGAACATCGTTCTACATTGATAGAATTATGACGTTTCATGAACCCACGAAAAATCACATAAAAATGAGCATGCCTGAAGTCAAGGTGTATAGAATAGTAGAGGTGGGGGCAGAGTGAAGCAGCTGACTATGATACTGATGTCAAGGAGTTCCTCTAGTCAAAAATTTAGCCTATCCTTGACAAAAAATCGTACGCTTTTTTCAATTTACGAATTACAGAATTGTTTAATAGATAAATTTCTTCTATGAGCTTGTAGAGAATTTCAAGACCTACATTTTGAGCGATTTAAATCTATATTTTACTCAAATTTAACATGATAAAAAGTCCGTTAATGTGTCTTGGGAGTGCTCTCGGCAGCTGGGCTGATTCATAATTATGAGTTGCAATGCTATTATAAGATACATTTATAATATCATCGCATTTGATAGCATTCCTTTCCATAATTGCATTAGCCCAGCTGTAGAGTATTCCCATGACACGTTAACAGACTTTTTCTTGTGTTAAATTCTTGTAAAATATATATTTAAATCACTCAAAATGTAGGTCTTGAAATTCTCTACAAGCTCATATAAGAAATTTATCTATTAAACAATTCTGTATTTTGTAAATTGGAAAAAGCGTACAATGTTTTGTCAAGGGTAGGGAAATCAATGCTAAATTTTTGATTAGATGAACTCCGTGACATCAGTATCATAGTCAGCTGCTTCACTCTGCCCCACCTTTACTATTCTATACACCTTGTTCTCTCTCTCTCAACTGTTCTAGCTTCATACATGAAATTCCATATTCTCAAGCAAGGTTATTAAAATAGAGAGGTAACAGTCATTATAACTGTAGCTGGGAGAATACCGTGAGTTCTGACGTCATTGAAACCACATCTGTGAATTTCCTAACTTTTAGCGCCAGCTAGGTTTGCTCAACAGCTGTGGTTCTGATGACGTCAGAGCTCACGGTTTTCTCCCGGCTACAGTTACAATGACTGTTACCTCTCTATTCTAATTACCTTGTTCTCAACCAGCAAAGTGAATTTTCCCAGACTATAGATACATCAAGTTACAGGCATTTGGGCTACTATTTTGATTTTTATTATTCTGAACTAGAATCAATTGTTTAGTCCTATTGTATAGGGTGATTCAAACAGAGTGCCGGTTTTAATATACCTATATCAACTGAAGAGGTTCATTTAAATGAAACATTAATAATAAATAGGATAACTACATCAAAATATTCATTTCTCTTCCCAATTTCATGTAACTCACAGTATGAAAAACTATTCACGTTCCAAATCAATGTATTCCCAAAAATAATTTACAAATTAAAACTTTATCTTACATACATGCTTAATATTTAAGGAATCCCCTACAAGACTATATACGTCTGTACTTATTTTTTCTTAGGGCTACCGTATTTATCAAAACTTTCAAATAGATATGATCAAAGTACCCTTTTTAAAGTATTTTTATTTTGCATTTATAAACTTGAGTGCAATAACTGTAAGTGATTTTATATTGGTCAAACGGGAAGAAATTTTCACACAAGATTTCAGGAGCATATTCAAACATTCAAATCAAAAATCTCTACACAAAAATCAGCATAAAAGGCCATAAAAAATGTAAAATACATAAAATATTTTAAAAAAGGTACTTTGATCTTCTTTATTTGGAAGTTTTGATCTATAAGTCTGTGTTTAGAAGAGAGTTCGATAGTCTTTAATAACAATTGAGTAGGTAGGCCTACTCTGCTTGATGTAAAGCATGTGACCTCCTCTACTGTGCTGGCACACTGTCTGTCCATTACGAGTTTCAACTTACATTTTGCCAATAACCCATCGAAATGACCACCAAGGTTGTGTGACTTGACGCCTTGTTACTTTCATTTTTGGGGTCACCGGGTGCATGGTAGAGGTTAGAGTCATAGGTGCATGTTAATAAACCCCGAAAAATAAATAACTTGATGGAGATAATTCGACGTGTTATAGGTGAAGGGGAATTGGAAACGTTTTGTGCAGTTAAAGTGAATTTCATTGACAGAGTTGATGCATGCCAGTGCAGTAGAGAAGGCCAGATACTTGACATCATTTTTCATACATGAAATCGGATAAATAAATGAGAATTTTTATGTATTTATTTTGATTTTTTTTTGTTTGAATAAACCTATTAATTTGATATATTAAAACCGGCGCTCTTTCTCAATCACTCCACAGTTGACAACAAAAAGTTGAGCGGTCTTTTGTATGTGATGAAAGCTGATCATGCTGATAGCTGATCAAAGCTGATCATAACAGCTGATCATGCATTGTCTCCCGATATTGAAAACATCATCCAGACATAGCTAAATGACAACTCCAAATCAGCTGTTGGAGCGCATTAGGAACAGACAACACCGCCTATTTTTTATAACATTTTGGCATCAGCTATATGGTACGGTAGGCTATAAGCAATTGCTTATTAATGTTTCTGTTCTGGTGTGGTGTGATCTGCTTACCAGTACAAACAATTGCAGGTCAATCACGAACAGTCCATTGCTTTTCAAAACCAAGTTTCTGTCACTATTTATTTGAAATATTAGTAATGTTTTTTTATCTTGTTCTCTCAGAAGCTCATACCAAGGACATCCGTACAAAGCTGTTCGAATCTGCTTACTCTAAAAACAAGATGGATAACATACCCTATTAGAAGAAGATTAGTTTATGCTACATTTTAAAAATAGGATAATAAAGATAAGTTCATGGATACTATGATAAATAATTTTAAGTTAAATAGGATACATAACGTAGGTATAGTATGGGTGCCAAATGGAAAAAGGGAGTAACTTTTTTTGTGGTATGTCGTTGATTTTATTTTTTGATCAATTACAATAGATTTTGATGTGTAGATTCCGAATCCAAGTTATGCCTAGCTGTAAAAGTTGAGCATTTCATTAAATTCAAGATGGCGGCCAAAATTTCTGATCCATTTCTAGTATACCACAAATTCGCGTCGACGTCAACGCGTCAAAATTTTTGCAAACTACACGAGGCGTAGCAAACGCGTGAAGAGAAAATCAAAATAGCTGATGAACCTAACCTAGAAAAAGTGATACAAAACCCAGCTGATCAACGCGCGCTCAATGGAACACATTGTGTTGAATGGTCTTATCTACACAAGCGAAATAATCACGCGTTCTCAACGCGTTGCTAACGCCCAGCTAACGCCGACCTCGACGTCGGCAAAGCGTTGACGCCCGCTGACGCTGTGAAAACGCGTGATTATTTCGCTCGTGTAGACAAGCCCATTTAACACAATGTGTTCTGTCGAGCACGCGTTGCCGACGCGTCGTTAACGCCGCGTTTCCTACGCCCGTGTAGAATGGGCCTAACTATTGTTAAAGTCATCGGATCTCAACAATCCATAGCTCATTCTTCTCAGCTTATCAAGGCGGTCTAAATTCATGAATCATATGTTGAATTCGGTGAAAATTGACAAAATTCATTGCTGAGGCAAAACTGACTTTTTCATCACATACGGTACTAAAAAATTTCATTTTTTGCTTACAAATGAGTAGGTAACTTATATCTACCAAGTCCTTTGAGATGAAAAAATTGAAATTCTCATGAAAATGCAGGGAAATTCTTCCTCCTTAATCTCCTATAAATAACTTTTATGGCATCACTCATTTCAGATTGTTACTTCAACTTAAATGAATACTCAATTTCCATACATTCTTTTTTTAATGGCTTGTCAAGCAATCAATAGATTGTAAATAAAGTTTGGAACAAGATAATAACACGTTTTTATCCTCAAATTGTAAGCAATCATTTGTTCTACATGTTCAGTTCTCTATAATGAAGCTTTCCAACATGAACCAAACTTTATTTACAATAATTGTGTAGACACAGACACAGACAGTAGCCTACTGGTTTTATGCTGGAAATATTCTTCCTCGGACTTGTCATCTCAAACTGCATCTTCTCATAATAAAACACCGTATAAGTATTTAATTCGTCTATTCTCTCTGGCTGAGACTGAGAATGATACACAGTTCCACGCTACGAGCATTGAAGAAATACAACAATTAAATGAGATAATAATGTTGTAATACAGTAGTTATATGTGTTTTGTTATGGAATAATATTATTTTCTACTCACTGCTTCGGTAATAGTAGTCCCCATAAAACAAAATCCAAATGCAAAAGAAAGTTCTAAGAAGAAGAAAAATGTGAATTTTACTGCTTCGAACGATAATGGGTTAACCTGGAATCAGTCAACGTAGAAATTAGTACAAGTAGAATTCTAATTCATTTATTTATTCATTTTACAGGAAATAATAAACCTCTTATTGGTTAAAAATACAGACTAATGTCCAAAACGTCTTTATACCAATTTTTTATTTATACCATGTTCGAAAATAGGTTATACGTTATATATTTTTGCAGCACTTTACAAGAATTTATGGTCTAAGAGAAATACCGGTACCCTATTTTAAAATTTTGAATGTACCAATTAAATCAATTCACCAAGTTTTTCACACAATTTCTTATAAAATCTATATCTATAAAAGCGAAATGGCACTGACTGATTCATTCATCCATCACCAGAACAAAAAATCCACTGAACCGAATGCGTTCTTGGCATGTTCAGTTGGACGTTTAGACGCGTGCTAAGAGAGGATTTCTTAAACTTCATAAGGATACGCCAAATATTTGAGTTTTTTTATAGTTTTTGATCGTTTTCTCAATTTTTTCGAGAACCAATCAGTAGAAAATGTTGATAATTGGAGGGCAGGTTCAGATAAGGCCTAGAAACGTCGTGTTTATTTTTGAAATCCGTTCAAGATTACGCCAGTAATCGAAACTGTATATGTATTGCGGGTTGCATATCTTCCGCCTTCATGCGACTAATCCTTACTATAAATTCAATGATTCAGCGAGATAATAGATGAACTAATTTGAAAGATATTGAATCAAGTTTCAAACTATGTCCGATATACTTCCCAAGGTTACGCGTTTTACTATTTTTTTGGAATTTTCCTCAGATTTTTCGAAAACCAATTAGCAGGAAATGTTGAAAGTTGGTAAACAGGTCCAGATTATATCTAAAAACTCTGAGTTCAATAAATTTCGAAACCCTTCGGAGTTTACGCCTGTAATAAGGTTTTATAATGCTTTGAATCTGCACTTTTTGCTTATTTCACGGAAACTAGTGAATTAAATATCCAGCTGAGGTAATAGAACCACTATGATTATCAAAGCAAATCCATTCGAATGGAATTTGCAGGCGAGCGAAGCGAGCCTGATTGACTCACTGACACTGCTGATACTGCAGGGGGTCCAGGGAGCGGAGCCAGTGCTGAAGGCTTAGATGAGAAGGCGAGCCGAGCGAGCCTGCCGGCTAGTATACTATATAATATATATATATATATATATGTAACTTCACCTACGATATTAGTATACTAGTCTCACCTTAGTAAGAACAAGCGATATCGATGCAAGGAATGTCATGCTCACTGCAATCGAAGCTCCAAGAATATTTGACGACAAATTTTGAAAAATATTGGAGATCCTTGAACAAAAATCAGCACTTACCGTATTAGCAGAAGTATTTATATTTAATACCGTATTATTAACGTATTATATGGTATTTATATTTAATAATTTGAATAGAAATAAATATCCAGCATCATAAGTATGCAGTAATTAACAAGGCTAGAGAGCAGTGGCTTATCATACAGATTTAAGACAAAAATTGGAACTTTTTTCCTAAATATATTCCTCATATTAGGTACCGGTATAACTTACTACCGGTAATGATTTTTAAGCAAAATTAAATTTTTCATCCTATTATTTATTTTCTAATTTTGTGATAATTTCCTAGAATTATTGTTTGTATTGAAGAATTTAAGACTTATTGAAGACTTTATCTCATATTTCCAGCTTTGATAATTGCTTTATTTAAACAGTTTTTGTTCCTTTTGGGTCATAGTTTTTTTTGTATTTCCATTATAAAATGCTCAAACTACCCTTATAATTTCCGTTTTATATCTTGAAAGTATCGGAAAATCGAAACAAACTTGACAGTACCTTTAGATAAGAAAGATCACGTCTGTATAAACCTCTGTGTACTTCCCAAGCAAAGAAGACATTCTGGCAAGATGGGTAAATGGCTCCAACTCGGTCATACGTACTTGGTTCAAAAATTATAAGTTTAGTCTCAAAATTCTTGGAAACAATCTTATCTACAATTTTAGATTAAATTTTAAAGTTTTGAACTAATATCAATCAAGCTGGAGTAATTTTCCCAGAATGTCTTCTTTGCTTCAACATGCCAACAAACCTGGCGGTTGGTGAAAAATAGATGTCTCACCTGATAATTTCTATATGGTGTTGAATGTTCTCCTTCAAGCATTCTTGAACGCACCTGTGGTATACTGGGTCATTTTTCAATATCTCAGCTCTACTTTCATAGTAGCAGCAATACTTGCTCTGCCAGATTCTGTATCTTTCAAAAGCTCTGGGCTCTATGTTGATAATGGAGTCGTGCAATATTTTGTATTGACCGCCTATCTCGAAAGCGATGTAAACAATAAACGAGAGAGCCACTCCGGCATAGAAAAGAGTGAGAGAAAGGTCAGCAGATACGAGAACGAATGCGATAGTGAAGCCGGAAATAGTGTTGGTGTTAAAAGGAAACCAAAACGGAACTGGAAGATGGTAGTTGATTTCCTCTATTTTCACCCTATCACCATCTCCAATCATACTGACCAGTATAGGAGTGATAACAATTAACAAAGTACCAGCCACCATCAGTGCTCTGTGGAACGAACTTTGGAAAAGCATAGCATATTTTCTCATTTTCTTATTGATTTTCTCAACATCCTCGCTACCATGTTCAGTTTTGTAAACAAATAAACCAGTATCTAATGTCTGTAGAAGTTGATACATAAGTGGTACTTTTTTGTACTGTAATAGAGTTAGTACTGATACTGAAGACATGAAGCAATAGGCATGTGCTATCTCCACCAATGTTAGAAGATCGTTTCGCGCATAGTAAATACTCACAGGACCAATTATTGCAAAAAACATCATTATACTTGTTGAAATGGACATGAAAATTAGATTGAACGTGAACCACGGCTGTTCTGGGCTTATCACCAAAGCGGAAAATATCAGAAACTTTACTTTTGTTTTTTCCAAGCCTTTCAAAACACTTTCCCAGTTTTCCTTCGAGATCTCCCAAAACCTGGAACATTTTTAGTCGAAATGAAATACAGGGTTTGCAAGTGAAATGGGAAGATTTTAATAAGTCAACAATTATTTAAGATGAATACCAATTCCATAGTTTATTATTGTTCATGAATATGAAGAAAACATGTAAGTTGCAGGCGAGCGTAGCAAGCCTGTTTGTCTCAGCTCACGATGACAGAGGTTTTGCAGGCATGCGGAGCGAGCCTGTTTGTCCAGGGTCCAGAGGATACTGGCTAGGCGGAGAAGGCGAGCGGAGCGAGTCTGCCGGCTAGTTTATTGGCATATTATTGTGACCTGATGAGCATTAGATTAGATTTTTTTATTAATTTAGATAGCAAAAAAATATTTATGCTCAGTTTCTAGATTGCAAAAGTTATAAATAAATCTAATTTTTCTATTATTTTCACATGTAAGGCTATAAGGCTATTTCACAATATAGTTTTCTCAGGTTATTTAATAATTTATTCAACAAGAAGGGTTACACATGAATGCAATGCATCAGAGACTGATGAAGCTCATCTTCTTCAGGAGAAAAGTGAAATGTACTCCTCTATCTAGCTATAGCTACATCAGAGGTTGTTGGTATTATTCATGATTGATGAAGTTTTTCATCCCTATATTGAATAAACCTTACATATAATATTGTCCGTCTAAGCAAAAAAGATATATTTTGTCAAGATAGGAAAATGACTCCAGATCGGTCAATATTAGCCTATATAGTTCAAAAATTTTAAATTTGGTCTCACATCGTGGGAAATATTCTGTTCTACAATTTGAGACTTAATTTATAATTCTTAAATCAATATTGACCGACCTGGAGTAATTTACCCATCTAATCAGAATGTCTTCTTTGCTTGGACAGACTAGTTAATATTTCACTTTTTTATAATTATTACTAAAGATTGCAATAACTTACCGGTAACTAATATACCGTAGGTATGTAGTTCAAAAAGTGAAATAAAGAATTAATATTCCTAAAGAATCTTGAAAGAGGTTATATTTTCAATGCGTTTGCTTTGGCCGTAAATATAAGGCTTGATAATACAATACACCAATATGGAAGCAGGCCAGCAAGTATAATTTGTCCAAGCTAAGAAGACCCTCTGGCAAGATGGAAAAATTACTCCAGCTTGGTCAATATTTGTTCAAGAATTATTGTAAATGCGGTCTTAATAGTAGATCAAATTGTTTCCTACAATTTGAGATCGAATTGATAATTTTTGAAGCAATATTGACCGAGCTGGAGTCATTTTCCCATCTTTTAGATGGCCTTCTTTGCTTAGACGGACTATAGGCTATATATTATGTAAGGTTTATTTAATATAAGGATGAAAAACTAATGAAAAATATATTACTATTATCATACCGGTAGAATAAAGGAAAAAGAAAGAATTTGTTTACTGTAATAATTATATCCAATTTCTTAATTTAAAAATTTTCCACTCACATAATGATAATCTTACTTGCAGCTTTTACTGTATAATAGGTAGGTAGGTCAGCTGCAATATTCAGTAGGTACCGTAACGGTACTGTAATATTATTAGATTAACTTTTTTAGGCTTGATCAGGCTACTGAATGCAACACAATAAAATGGTACCGTAACGTAGTATGATGGATGGGTTGTTGGAGTCCTTTGAGTTTCTTAAATCAAATTATTGTGAAAGAAAAAGTGCAGGTAAACTTCTCCCATGCTTTCCTCGTCAGAAATTTATGGGCACTAATTATTCAATTGGGCCGATCGAGCTCATTCCTTACCTATTTATAATCAACTTTCATTTTAATTATTCAAGTAGAAAGGTGTTTGAACCACGATTCCGAAAAGATTTCAGGATCCAACATGTCAAACACTTTCAACATGCCATAGCAAAACTTAATGTATAATAAAACTATATTGATTTTCTTTTGTCGTGTTTACTTCTTCTTTCAATTCACTAGCCCACTAGAAGACAATTTTACACACAGAGAACCAACTGTATAAGGTACCCTATCGTACATACAAGGTTAATTATTAGAAAACCTTGTCTTTAATAACCTTGTCCTACATGTATATTGGAATTTTTCAAATAATTTGTTTTGACAATAAGGAGATTATTCGTTTTTCAATAATGTATTCAAACTCTCGACAATCCATCTTTTTTTGTAACTAGGACAGGGCAAGATTATTCTGTTAAACTTTGGCTTGATAATGCTGACGGTATAGTGTATAGTGACGGTATAGTTTATAAGTGTATTTTATTACAGCTATTAAGTGTATTTAATTGTACAGCTATTATTTGTGGATAGACATATAATCTTAACATCTTAAACCTTCATCATCATCACTCATTCATCATTTGCTTAAAATACTTGAAAACCAAGTCGCAATTTTTTCAATTCAATTCAATTTATTTCAATTTAAACTCACATAAAGACACTATGAATAATATAATACAAAAATTAGTAAAACACAATAGCTGAATAATACATTATTAACAAATTCAACAGTTACTGTGGTGGGGTGTGCTTAAAAAGATGGAGGGGAAATACCTAGCCAACTATGGTTTCCCATGTAAGGTCGGTAATTGTAAAGAAAGAATAAAGAAAGCTGACGCCAAAAAGTTAGGCAGGTTAGTGCACTTCATCAGATACGGTAGCTGATGTTGTCAATTGGAGTTTTCATTTAGCTATGCTTGGACAATGTTGTTATGAATTCAAAAGAGACAATAATTATATGCTTTAAATCAGCTATCAGTACTCAGTAGGCTACCGTACATCAGGTAGGATACAAGAGATGGAAGAATGCGCCTCAAGTTTTGGTGTCAGAGGTAGGATTGAAGGAAATAATTATTGTTGTACTGTTATTATAGCTGACGCCAAAAGTTGAGCGGTTACATCTGCTCCAACAGCTGATGTTCTCAATTAGAGGTGTCATTTAGTTATGCCTAATTGTTTTTGAAATCAAAAGATACAAAAGATGCTTACATCAGCTGTTAGTAGTGAATCGTATAGGAATAAGCTCAAAGTACTCATGTTGATGGAATTCTTCAATTTTGTCCGAATTGAACATAATTTATTATAGTAGCCTATTATGAAATACAACCGCCTTTTGAAGCTGAAAACAATGAGCTATAGTTTGTTTAGATCCGTTCACCTTTTTGAAAGTTAGGAATGTCCTTAGATTATTATTAACCTTGAAGGGTACTTTCTACTGCAAATAGTCCAGATTTTGAGCAGTAAAATAATTATTCTGATGAGGAATATGATCCATATAGACTACCAGACACCATCTTGAATATAGTTATTACTTGGTATGTATATTTAGCTTAAAAATATTGACAAAAACCACCTGTAGCTGAATTTGGAAGGATTCCATTCTTGGAAAAGTTTTTGTTAAACTCCCAAAAATTGGTCAAATATCAATATTGATATGTTATTTGGACTCTACTTCTCATGCTCCACAACGTTTAGGGTGAGGGGGTAGTGGATTTATTGTTACTTTATACAGTTAGGACAATTGTTTGAAAAATGGGGACTTTGATAGAATGTAAAAAAATCTCTTTTTCAATCGACACTGATTTTAGTCCTCTTTAATTTCTATTTTGGGAATTTTGCTCTAGGATTAACCGTTTTTGAGTCATAAGCGAAAACCTAAAAAAATGTACCTTTTAAACCCCCTCCCTACCTATGCTCACCCCCAGGATCTCTTAATATATTAATCTCCTAACTAGTCTAAACAAATCCCCGAGTTCAAAAATTGGGGCATATTTCATGCACTATATAATGCTTTATTGACTGGACTACTATCATCGAGGCATGGCTCAATGAAAATTCCAATTGACAACATCAGCTGTCGGTTTCAGAAGACAATTGGCATCGTATAAACCCGGCATAAGATAGCTATGATTTGTAGCAAGTCAGATGTGAGAATGCACACAGCAACGCATGTATTTCAACAGCTGATTAGAAAATAATTTAAATGCTTTTGAATGAACCCACTTTCCTACTCTACATAGTTGCCAATTTCAAGCCCATGCCTTACGAATGATCTTAGGCCGGTATTACACGATATTAGTTCTATGATCATATGGAAAGAGATGGAAATACGATTTTGTATTTTCATCTCTTTCCATATGATCATAGAACTATTATCGTGTAATACAGGCCTTGACCACCTCCTACTAAAAGAGGCTATGTTTATAAAGTATTAAAGGAAGCTATGCTGCACAGCAATAGTAGCCTATACTCCGTCCACTGGGTGTTCGGACCTAAGCCACGCCTCCGAGGCTCTGACGTCATGATCCGACCAGCTCACAAGCGGTCGCAATTGCCTGTAATGTAGAAATTCCTCAACGATATTGGAACTAAGTGGCCTATAAAATATTGATGTTTTTATGGTTATCATTTGTTGTCATATGTACTTTTAATTCAATAGAACCAAACCCAGTATGTTTTTAAGAATTATGCTGTTTTGTTGAAGGTGGAACAAAGAACACAACATAACCGCCAAAAAATCTTCCATGAGAGGTTTGAATAATTTAAATCAGCTGAAAGAACACAAGCACATAAATTTTGATAGATTCTCTGAAAAGTGGAAGGCTTGCGTTTCCTAGATTTCCACAGCATGACTGTGACCTAAAAAGTAACAGCTGCAGCATGATGACCTTACTTGCCATTGGCTAAAGCCGCCTGCGACGTCAAAATAGGGGAGGAGCTTAGGTCCGAACACTCCGTTGATGGAGTATAGTTAGGTACTTGAAAAATATCACAACCAATAATTATTCCTATCTTCCCCATCCAATTCCTATTAAAGTTCTATCAAATAGCTTCAAACACTGTCAAAGATTTGACAAGACTCAATAGTTTCAAGCTTGGACAAGGAATTTCAATTACTAACTGTAACTCAAAGTCTCATTCACCCGATACAATTGACTATTAAATCTTTTTAAATAATTCAATATTTATACAGAAAATACTTATATAAAAAGATATACAGTATACACAAAATAAACAAACGTGGAAGATTATAAGGCAGAATTTTATTTCGGATTGAAAGTATATAATATATAACGTTTCCTTGCAATGTTTCCCTGAAGGAGACATTCACAAGGAATCCTACTTTATAATTATAATAATTCTATAGAACAACTTAATTTACAAATAATGGCAACATTATCAACAAACCAATATACAATTCAATAATATAATATGACAGTGTAAAAATAACTATTTTATAGAAATCAGTCATAAACTATAAATAGTATTGTTATAGTAATAATAAAAAAATCTATCACAAAAAATATATATGTATCATTCGTATATATATTTTACCTATTAATAATATTCATGATATTTGAAATGTTTTTCACTTGCATTATTAATAGGTACAAGTAATTATGTTATAGCACTAGATAGTGTTTTTAAATCTCGAAAAATATAAATATTATATTCATTACAATTTTTTCAACATTCAATAATAATAATATAGTCAATGACAAATATTATATTTCTTATGTAATATACATAAATGTATATTTTAGGATCTATGGAATTCATTTATGATAATAGAACATATAATGGGAAACTATGGGTATGATTCGATTGCTTTTAACAATATTATTCTGATATGGTCTATTACCTTGAAAATTATTATTGATTTGAATCTATGCTTCGGAATTGTAAGATTTTTCAATTGTACTGTAACACTAAAACCAACTCAAAACAAAAGTGATCCAATTTTATTTACATGGATTGAATAATTGAAATGGTATTGAGAATACCATATCCTAGATGTACCAAGTATTCTATCAAATTGAATATTATCAAAGACTGAAAAGAGAAATGAGGGAATCGTCGTACAAATATTTGATATTCAATTTTTTAATGATGGCACTGGAAAAAAGTAAAATTCAAAATGATAATTTATTGATGTTGTATGAAACCTTACAACCGATTTCGACAAAATTGGCGAATGGTAATTTATTATCAATGTACAGTTTTGTCAGGATAGTCTGAATGCGTTCTGCAATAGCTTATCAAGCTGGAGAGCAAGCTGAACCGCCGCGCTCTCACGGACCGCTTGCAAACTGTCCTGTGGGAGACAAGCATTGATACAGCTATTCGCCAGCCGCCAATTTTGTTGTGGTTTGCCCTACACTTGCACTTCTCACTTGACAACCGACATGTAATTAGTTTTGAACGCAAGAGACTTCACAATTTTAAAAAATTATTCATTTCTTGGAAAGTTTTTGAGTTTCATTAATTTGATTAAATACTTATTGATATTTATGTATTTATGCATGTTTCAACAATTTTTTTTTTTCAATTGAAAAAAAATTAACCCACTTTCAAAAATAGTTCCATACCAGTAACTTAAGCGAATTTGAGGTTAATGAAACAAAATTAGTTAACTTGATGTCGATAGTGGAATTAATGTGAAATTCCTAACTACCTACATGAAGGAATAAACAGGAAATATCATGATTATTCACTAGAAACTGAATAAATTCCCTAATAGATAACAGATTTATCAATACATTCAATTACAGGTAATTCCTGTAGCCTAATATATTATATTGGATGATATGATATGATATAAAGAAAGTAAAATACCGATTGTTATAATTTAGTAAAGAGAATGAAACAACAAATTTATAATAATATATAATTTTTGGCGAAATAAATATGATTATTATATCAATTTTTCATGAATATATACGGGCACATCTATACATACACGTAAATAAAATTATGTATACTGTTTCAATAAGACTAGATATTGCCAAACCACGGACTCGTTTAAAATTGAGAGACTCAATTTTCAATAAATTTTTGGTTTGACAATATCTGGTATTTTTTATTCAACATAGATAACTACCACAATCTTCGAAAAAACTCAGAAAGTGGAAAATTTATTCAATGTAATGCGGAATTACCCGTTGATTTTCATAAAATATTCCAAAACAATCTGACAATTCAACAATAATTAATCTCAAATAATCATTCTATAGAATACACTCACACATATGCGCTCATACACACCCACACACAAACAGACATACATCCATTGTCTTTTTAATTCATTCATTGGATCAGGAAAGACCTCTAATAGATATTAAGATAATCGTGATTCTATCACATCTGAATTCGTACATGGAGGGAACGTTTATGAATATTATACAATAGTTTATAATAATTACTTAGGTAATTAGAATATATTATTCTATTCACCTTGATCGATACAGTATGCTCAAATAGGAAACGTCTTTGTATAAAACAAGCTATTTGAAAGACAGAACAATATTAGATGAATTTCATCCTCCAATTCTTGAAATTTTAGTTGGAAAAATTTGATTCTCCAAATCTAAACTTATCTGTAGTCCGCGCACGCTGAAAATAAAATTTCTAGCATAGATTAGTAGCATCATGGAGTGACATATACTGAAATTTTAGGTTTACCAGATTGATAATGGTGTAGCAACCGAAACCGGTATCTCGGTTTTTAGTAAATCAGTGGTTTGACAATATCTTGTCTTTTCATTTTGTTATGGATAACTACCACAATATCACCTCCACAACTACTAAAAAAATGATTTCAAAGACTGTTTTCAAGCATGACTTAAGATGTCCTTTCTTGTACGAAACTTTCTTATCTGAGCATACTGTAAAGTTTATCACAAATTAACAATATTTTCTACATTCATACAATATTTATAATAATCTATCGAACTAGAATAGTAACAGGGGCGTCATTATTATAGTAGAATAGACGAAAGTAGTTCAATGGAAACTGGAACAGCAGGGTCCTCCCTCACCCACACGCAACCGAGGACAATACCAATTTAGGTTCATTATTATGAGAATAATTATGATAATCAAAATTTGGTGAAAGAAGTTTTGAATATCAGTCTGTGTTTTAACCAATACGTAACTATTTCTGTCAATGATTAAATGTGGATGAATTTTTATTCAACATTATCCGATTTTGGTACGTTCTTTTCGTTCTATTGTTGTGTGTTCTACTATAACTAGAGTAGAAATCACCAAAATAGTCCACTTGATATCAAAAAGATACAATTGATATCACTGAGACTTGATACATCGGTTCTAATTCAGCTGATAATAAATAAAAAGTAATTTATATATTCATAATACACCTGACGAAATGGCAACGTCCATGAGTGTGGGGGATGAGGGGAACTCTGCTGTTCCAGTTTTCATTGGACTATTTTCATGCGTTTTACTCTAAAGTTAGGAAGTGCAGAATCTACCTCTTATTTACAATAGGAATAAAGGTGCTATCCCAAAGATAATTAGATTTCAATATGTAACTTAGATGATTCACATTGAGTTGATAACTACTTTACAATAATAATTATTATTCATGAACAATTTAGTTGGATTCTTAATAATTAACAACAAAAAACTGAACGTGAATTGACAAGTAACCTGAGTTTTTGTATCATGTAATGGAACATTTCTCAAAAAAATAAAAATAAAAAATAATTTAAAAAAAACTAGCGGAAAGAGGAATAGAGAACAAAAAAGTGTTACTCTGATCAGCTGAATCACCCGCCAATTTTTGTTGTTGGAAACTATCAATGTAGTTCACACATGCTGAGAAGATACACCATCACAATGTAAAGTATAAAGTGACGACGTGTATTCTCAGCTTGCGCGGACTATGGCTGAACAAGGATAGATTGCATTGAAATCCAAATAAAATAAATGTGTCTGCATAGATTAAAATTGGAGGAACTAATTACATTGGACTTGAGAATTTAAAATACTGATTGAATATTTCATCTTGGAACTGATAGTATTCTCGGTTGATAATGAATTAAAAATGTGATGTGAACATTTGAAAACGTAAAGAGATTACTGTTCGGAAGAACAGTACATTATGTAAATACTTCTGGAACTACATACAAACAGGCTAAGACTAGTATGTAGAATTATAATAATAATAGATAACATCTTGAAAGTATGCTTAAAACTATAAAATAATATCATTAAACCCCATCTCTTTAGTTGTAAGAATAACCATACTAAAGTTGAGAAATCAAATTGAAGTCACATAAATATTTGCCTTTGTTTTTACTTTAGTCCGGATTTATGAATATTTAATCCGGATTAATGGATTTAATTTAATCACCATCAATGGATTAGATTTGATCCGGATTAATGGATTTAATTTGATCACCATCAATGGATTAGATTTGATCCGGATTAATTATTTAATCCATTCGATTTGGTACCGAATTGAATGAGGGAAAACAATTTTTTCAAGAAAGAATAGGGAAACGTTGAAACAACTATAAAATACCTATTTACAAAATTTCAATACCCTATATATGTGATCCGATTTACCGATACATCTCTGATGCTTTGAAAATATCATTACTATATAGTTGTAGATAATCAAATATCATTACTAGATAAACATTGAAATAACAGCTTGATAGATTAGGCGATTTTTTAAAAGATGTTGTCTCAATAGTGGCTTGCCCCCTTAGTTTGCCTAATTCATGTGCCATCCTAAAAATTTCCAATTTAAAACTAGATTTTGGTAAAATTCGAAATTTTTTGAAAATTGGACACTTTTTGTATGCGAGCAACATTCAATCTAAATTTTCAGGATGAACTTCGCTGGATAAGCTTGCTCAATTTGGACAAAATCATAAAAAAATACTAAACGCCCAAGTCAAATCAATAATTTTATTATATATACCTCGAAATCAATTATAGTCCGTCCAAGTGAAGAAGACATTCTGACAAGATAGGAAATTGACTCCAGCTTTCCAAATTCGTTCAAAATTTATAAATTAGGTCTCAAATTGTAGGAAATATTCTGCTTTACAATTTGAGACTGAATTTATAATTTTTGTACCAATATTGACTGAACTGGGAGACATCTTGCCAGGATGACTTCTTTGCTTGGATAGACTACACTTATGTACACATCACCTGTAGATTGCAGGCTGACTTAATGAAGCTACATTCAACTCAGCTGCTAATTGGAGCTGAATTGATATTTACATACATTTGGTTCCCTTCCAGTGTCATCTTAGATCAGCTATATAAGATTTATATCATATTATGCGATTACTTCTAGCTATAATTATCTACATATTTAATTGAATAATATTCACATATTTAATGTGACCTTTAATAATTGAAAAGTGGAAAATCTACGTAGATGTAGGCCAGTGCAATGATCAAGTTTGATCTCTGATCAAAATTGATCGTGAATTATTGGTGATTAGCGTTTAAGAAACCGGCTTAAACCGGTTACAAGGCTATTATTCTGATAGTTTCATACTTGATTGATTGAAAGAGAGAGAGAGAGAGAGAGAGAGAGAGAGAGAGAGAGAGAGAGATAGAGTGTATGTGTGAGAGAGAGATTTTATTTTTCAAGTTTTATTTTTCTCATGTAAATGTTAAATCAAGGAAGTTGAGATTTGATCAAAAATCTTGTGAGAATTAGGTGAATTTTCTCATAAAATTATGGTCAATTTTTTGGAACGGCATCCATTTTTGAAGTAACACAAGAAACATAGCTCTTTTCAATAGAAGGCCCTGATAAAATGGCAATATCTCACTGTAGATACAATCTACCCATATGATAGCATTGAATACAGTTTTTACCCCGACGATGTGAGTCACACCGGGGCAGAGAGAAAGAAGAAGAAGAATACAGTTACAAATCATGCATGTTGACTTGGTTCTTCACTTTTAAGCACATTTTATTATCATAATATAAGATCACGAAAACTTACTTATAGAATTCCTTTTGTGTTTTCTGTACTGGGTTGTGATAGAAATTAGCAGAAAAGATTAAAAAATTGACAACCATGTCCAAAGATAGCTATGATTAGTATCAAGTCAAATAGGAGAACGCGCACAAGAAACGCATCTGTTCAAAGTATTTCCAATATACTCATTATACATTTATTGAGACAAATTTATAAATCAAATTGTCTTTTTCTCCGGATTTAATCAAGAATTATAATATTAAATAACTTGTTATCAATGCTCAGCTATGTCAGGACAATCGGCGAACGTTCTGCAAGAACTTATAGAAGTCAAAAGTGATTTCTACTATACCGTTCCACTCTCACCTATCGCTTCCAGACAGTCCTAACAGAGCTGATTATGAATCACAGACATTCGCCAACCGCCAATTTCGTTGAAAAAAAATTGTATTGACAACAAATAAATTATAATAAGAAAAAAGTAGATGAATGGTCAGCAAACCCAAAAGCTTTTGATAACAAACCAAGAAGCTGTAGAGTCGAGCTAAGAAGACATTCTGGCAAGATGAAAAATTGACTGCAGCTTGGTCAATATTGGTTCAAAAATTATAAATTTGATCTCAATTTGTAGAGAAAATTCAGCTCTGCAATTTGATACTAAATTTATAATTTTTAAACCAATATCGACCAAGTTGCAGTAATTTTTCCATCTTAGCAGCATGTCTTCTTTGCTCGACCGGACTTTATCTCTAACCTCTTGTCAGAAAGAGGAATTATACTGAACTGAGCAATTATAATAATAATAATAATTAATAATATCTAATACAGTAATAATATAAATAGATAACATGTTTTGAATAGTCAAGCTCAACTTGGGAGTGACAAACCAATTTTCAATCAGCTGATGGCTTAATGCGAGTTTTCCTTGTCATTTTCCTCGGTGAAAAGTGGATTTCCCGCCTGAGGTCAATCGTCAGCCTCACATCCTTTTCTCTCCTCAGCTATTCGCTCGAAACACTCGTACATGTGGATAAACTGAAAAAAATTATAAACCTTCATTTCTATTAGGGTCTACATCCACTGCCATCAGAACTGTCATCCACTGACTGCAGTTAGAACTGAATACTTTGAGGAAAATTTATAATACTTCGGATTTTTGTCCGTGACCACAGGCCATGATTTGCTTGATATCTTTTTCTTGCCATGCAAAGATACACAAGCTTGCCTGTCTTCACAAAAGTGAATGGAAATAAATAGTCCAAATTTCTAGGTTATGATCCAAAGTACAAATATTAAATGAAATTCATGTTTCTATTGATGGATTTCACTCAATAATAGATAATCCTGGAGTAATTAATGTTTTTTTCCAATTTTGAATTTTAATAGATATGGGAAGACATTAGAAAGATATTGAAGATTTCCTTTACTTATTTGAGATACAATTATCAGTCACTTTATTATTTATTCTCTCTTTATTCTTTCACTGAGCTTCTGTCCAAGCAAAGAAGAGCCTCTAGCAAGATGGGAAAATGACTCCAGCTTGGTCAATATTGGTTCAAAAATTATACATGTGGTCTTAAAAGTAGATAAAATTGTTTGCTACATTTTGAGATCAAATTGATCATTTTTGAACCAATATTGACCGAGCTTGAGCCATTCTCCCATCTTGCCTGAGGATCTTCTTTGCTTGGACAGACTATATTTATTGACAAATTATTCAGTTTTAAAAATTTATCTCTCTTTGACGGCATTTATGAATATCGAGTATCGACATTTTCCTAATCAAGATTTTTCTATTCGATATTGATATTGAATTTCACTATCGATTGACGATATCGATATTTTCAAAAAGACGTGCATCCCTAGTTATGGTAACCTGTGTTCTAGGTTGAAAGCAGTGAATGTACTCACGTATGGCGTAAATATCTTGACCCATCTTGGAGGCTTGTTGGCGCGCTGGTACTGAAAGCAGAATGCCATCGCCTCCTCATTGGACTCCCACTCGGTGATCGACGTCCACGCGAACTCGACTACGCGCGTCTGCATCACAACAGAAAATCTGATTGCAATACTGATCATCATCAATACCACATCTTCAGTGTATCTAGAATTCTAGATACTCCTTGTTGCTGAAGATGTTGCTCAGGCATTCAATAATCAAATCAAATTTATTCGCCATAATGAATACAATACAAATACACAAAGTAAAGAAAGAAAATCTATCATATTTACATAAAATTAAACTTTGCTAATCCCAATAATACAATATACAGTATAATTTCATGTAAAGTCTACTGTATTCGTGTATTGTGCCAAAAACATATTGAATTATCCGCTGATTCTCTACTTAGCGGAAAAGTACTCAACAATAAATTTATAATATCTTTATTTATAAGACCAAAATTAAATTCAGCAGACTTTGATTTCATCAATTTTTGACACTTATTTCAAAATCGGCCGATTCGCTGCTGCACCTAGTATTTATATAGGTGCTGCCAGCAAAACAGCGAGCATCAATCAAAATTCTCAATAAAAAAGTTTGAATTTATAAATAAATTAATGAAGATGAGATTAATATAAATCGAATTAGAATAAAACTGAAAAGAATATAATTGAAGAGAAAAAAATGCTTAAATTTAAGGATTATACGTCACTGTTGAGTGATACGGTATATCATGTGTTGCGCGAAATACAGAAATTCAAAACTCCTAGAATTGATAAAATGATAATTCAAATCTACCTAATGAAATGATATTATAGTTGGAACATAGGTATAGTTGGATAAGGAGATATTATTTGAATGAGTTAGGCGACATTCATTGATTTGATCTACTCTATTATTTTTCTAATTTTCTATTTTCTTATTAAGTTTTCTGGTAACGTGTGGATAATTCTATTTGTGATAAAAGGAACTTTTCTTGGAGTATTATAAAAAGTATATAGATACGCTGAAGATGTGGCTCAGCGCCTCAAGACACGTCCGACAAGCAACGAAATCGTGAGTAATGTTGTTGGAGTGAAAGTTGATAACGCAATTCATTAAAATTAATATTGGAAATAATTGATGTACCTCGGGCATGCCATCCTGACGACAGGCGAGCAGCTTCAGTCCCTGGCTGCCGATGCTGGCAATCACGTGACCGTCCTTGTACGAGTCGCAGCCGCAATGTGGAAACACCACGTCACCATAGCCGGGCAGCGAGCGCGCCAATTTCAAATACTACAAACAATTTTATTTATTTATTTTCTATTTATTACAAACGTGCTACAACAATGAAAGGTCTACAGCTCTAAGCCGGAACAAACCTCATTGAAAACAAATTATTACACAAAATTAAACTTTAATAAACAATATGATGAAAGTAGATGAAATACCAGTAAAAAACAAGAAAAATTTGTACAGCAATCAAAAAATTTCTTGAATAAATTTAAACATAAAACAATATAATGAAAGACAATTAATTTAAAACAAAATGTCACAAGTTCATTCACAATTCACCTAGAAAGAGACCAATCAGCTATTCTATTCTAACTTAAATTGATACAAGTGATTAGAGAAGGTATGGGTCATTGGTTTAGCCTTCGATAATGTTATTAACTAATAAATTGTTTTAGAAATAATTATTACCAATTAATTTTCACAACAAGTGAAATAACTATAATCTGAAATAGAGAATAGGTACATTATAAATAGAACTATTTTTAAATAGGTATTTTAGAAAGAAAATCAACATAAGTTGAAGTAAAAATTAGAATTAAGCAAACAGTTTCAACAATCAATTAATTCAACATTAATTTAGGTTTCATTCAATTTTGAACATTAGAACGTGTTTTTAATTAAAACAATTTATTTCCTCTTTTACACTATACGAATATTTATAAAAATACATTAAAGGAAAATGTTCTCCAAATGGGCTTGCATGCCTGTGAGCGAAGAAGAGTCTAAATCAATTTTTATTTGATATTTTCTATTCAGAGGAGCAAACGAGTAAAGAATAAAAACTAATAGAATAAGAAAGAGGGAAAAATGAGTATTGAGAAAGAGGAAGAGAAAGAGAGAGAGAGAGAAAGAGAGAAAGAGAAAGAATGAAGTACTGAGGAGAAAGATAAATTGAGTCCAAGATCATCCATCAGGGAGCCACAAGGCAAGCACACGACAAAGGTCAATAGATCAATAGATGTGATTCTGTAAAATAAATAAATAAATAAAATGACAACTGAATTTCAATTAATTCATTTCCTCTTCAATGGCACAAATTACATAAGGTTCAGCAAAAGACAATACAGATATAGTCTGTACAACCAAAGAAGATTTTCTGGCAAGATGGAATTTGACTTCAGCTCGGTTCTCCATTCTAAAAAAAATTGTTATGAAAATAATATTTGTTCTCAAATTATTGTAGGAAGCATATAGAACATGAATTTCTGTCGATAAATGACGGCGCTATTTGCTCCAAGAGATTGATATAAATTATATTGTTTTTATGGGAAATTGCCAACTACTAATTTCCACTCTATTAAAAATTTTTAAACGGGTGTCTACCAACTGACCCAACTTCCATTTGACCCAATTTTTTAAAATCGATAAAAGCAGCGAAACCACTTGACCCATTATTACAAACCTTCAAAACCAACTGACCCAATTGTCCTTCAAAAACCATCTGACCCAAAAACATCATCTATTCAACTCGTGTAGAAACATTCATTCGTTTGTGAACTCGTCTTTTCCGCACTCGTTAAATAAAATACTATTGGCACCTACCTCATGCTTGCGCTTGGCGTCCTGCAAGGCCTTGAGCTGATACAGCTGATCAGCTGACTGGGCATGGCCCCTGTCCACTGCGTCCACCGCCAGCCAGAACAGGTAGAGTGTGGCCTGGTCGTCCACCGCGCACAGAGCCAGCTCGACGGCGGGCGTGAACAGCCACCGACGCACGCACAGACACGTCGCCGACGCCGTCGAGTAGTTCTGGATGTACAGCTGATGCGGGGTCTCCGTTGATTGCAGCTTGCGTTCTACAATCAACAAAAGAGCTGTTTATGATAAATTCAAGTTTGATGAAAGTTCAATGTTCACAATAAAGATCTAATCTGGGTGGCTCGTTGGAGGAGTGATAAAGCGCCGGTCTGATAACCAGGTAGACCCTGGTTCGAATCCCAAGCGGAGAACAATTTTTGACCACAGCACAATCACATAGATACGACCACCCCGTCTTTCGGAGGAGACGATAAGCCGTCGGTCCCGACTACCTAAAAAGTAGTCGTCATCTATCATCCATTTCATTACCCACGCACAAGCCTATGAGCTTATGTGGGCTTCACCCTCATAAACAAACAAACAAACAATAAAAAATACCAAATAATAACAGTAATTTTGAAAAATATAAACACTTTTTCAAAAGCACTAAATAATTTATATAAAATTCTAAAATTTTGAACGAAATCGCCCATAATCGAGTCCTAGAACACAGAGACTTTGGAGTTGAAAGGCAAAAATTTTTTTTGAAAAAATTAAAAGAACATAGGTAACCACATATGCTTTTTAAAATTAAATGATGGAGTTTGCTCAACATCTCATTCACAATTGTCTCACTTCAAAATTTATTTATTTAATTAAAAACACTAATTAACACTCTTTGAGTAGTTGTGAAATTGATATTGTGGTAGTTATCCATAATAAATGAAAAAAAAATTCGCTCCGGCAGCTGGCGGTCGGAAAGAGTGCATTTCAAATGCAATTCTATGATGGCTCAAATCATATGACTTATAATGAGCTATTCAGGGTATGAATTCAAAGGTGCCATTTTCGAAAAACACAATTTTCGGCATATTATTTGCCATTTTCTCCGCCATTTTTGATTGGATTTTTTTCGTTGATGGCTCAAATTGTAGGGCATGATAAGGGTATTATACACACCAATTTTCAAAACCATCAAGTTATTGGTCGATTATTAGTGATTTTTTAAAAATTTCATCCCCTAATTTCACCCCCTTCCCTTGGACCAATTTGCCTGGTTAACGAACTTGACCGAGATATTAACACTAATGATTTTTGTGCAAAATTTGGTCACTCTCCGACAAGCCCTTCGGGAGTTATCGTGTTAACAAGAATCTGTACATATATAAATATATAGATATATGAATTTGAACGTACATCAGATTCGTGTTCTAGGGGCTAGGAAACGTGTAAAAAATATATCACATCATAAATTTTCGATTGTCAGGGAAAGACCAATAGTGCATTTTTTCGAATGAAATGCACTAAAACAAGATGTTGTCATACCACTGATTTAAATTGCTAAATCAGTGGTATGACAACATCTTGTCTTTTCATTTAAACTAATTAACACCTGATTCAATGGAAACGTTGCTCAAATTGTAGTGTCGGAAGGTACCAATCAACTAGTGAAAACCAGAACTCTCTATGTGGCCTATGAGCCGAGATATAACAAAAAATATATGGCGTGATAAAGTTTTTTTTTATATTTTTATTGCGGATGATGCCCACATAAGCATTTTAGCTGGTGCGTGGGTGATGTATATTGAGTGCGAAGGTGATTAATGAGGTGAAAAACAGCCATGCCACTGGGATTCGAACATTGCTAGCGGACTGAAGGTTGTGCCCACTGCGCCAACCAGGCCGGCAAATTCCTCGCTAGACAGAGTAACTAGATAAAACGTGTATGAAAATATTCAAAAGCTAGATACAAAACGCGTCCGACAAGTAGCGAAATCGTGAGTACTGTTGTTCAAATGAGAGTTATTGACTCTATTTATTATAATATAATGAACAACTGTTGCAAAGTCGTTCGACTCACCAAAGTTGTATTCGACAATTTCGAAGAGATAGAAGTAGGTGGCTGACTTCTTGCACATGCTGATTTTGTCGACAACTGCCGCATAGACTAGGTCCGCGTTGGCCGTCTTCCTCACGCTGACAGTCACCACTTCTCTGTCAGGTAGCAGCACCTTCAGGTCCACCGGCGAGGGGTTGCCCTGCTGAATCATATTTCAGACATTTATTCATTTATGCATACAACTAGAATCGGGAGGAAAAACTACGCATAGCCTGTACTATTCCTCTTCCAAAAAAATTTAAAGTCAATATTTTCCAAAATATCACTGCTTAAACACATAATTTTCAATCCAGGGACAATACTTGAAAATTTCGAATTAAGAACATTGATGACAGGAATCAAATGAATTATGCACCAAAGAAAACAGTATTGAAAACTTTATAAATATTTCACAAATTTGTGAAATTTCAAGCAAAAAAATCACTAGACCATTTTGAATTTGTCGTAATGGACATTAAAAATGTTCAAAGTTATTGAAATATCTATTTGGTGTGTTTTCTCAGAACTATGGTGTAATCTATTTTCAAAATTCTGAATTGTTTGTATTTTCTTTCAGTAGTGAAAACTAGTTTGAAGTTTTACTGTGTCATAATCTTTGATTTGGACTTATGAAACGACAAGTTTCCACTTCCATTTCGCCGATAACCACAATGACTTGCTAATACCCCAATGACTTAGGTGGGTCATCTGAAGTAATTGGTGTAAGACTAAGTTAATAAACCCCGAAACATCAATGACCTGGAGGAGAAAATTCGACGGGTTATTCATCAGTGGAAGTGGGAACTTGTCGTGCAGTGATAGAAAATTTCATGGACAGAGTTGATGCGTGCCAGTGCAGTAGAGGAAGACACATGCATGACATCATTTTTTATATATTAAATCAAAAAGTGAGATGAACATGTTAATGTATTTATTTTCATTTTTCGTTTAAAATAAACTTCTGAATTTGATAAATTAAAACTGGAGCTCTTTTTAAATCATCCTACAGTAATGTGAAAATTGATTTCAACCATTCAGCAAAATGGGACATGATTGTATCATAAACTTCATCCATACATATAAAGTAGTTTTCCTGTCTTGCCGGGGTGTCTTCTTTGCTTGGACGGAGTGTATAGTGGAGTGAATATGAAACTGGCAACCCAACCAGCTGGTAGACCTAGGCCCTCCTTGGGCTGTTGAGCCATTGACAAACAAAAATACATATGAAGAGAAATATTTTTCCGCTCTGTAGAATATGGTTTACCTGTTGGTCATCTGTGTCTGTAAGAAAGTCCTGTACAATATCGCTCTCAGCAATTACCCTGACCGCGCACACTTTCTCTAAATACTGTTCTAAGCCTCTTCGTCTGGCATCTAATTGCTGCTCGCTTAGCCTGAAATAAAATCACAAAAAAACTATATTAAGTGTCAATAAATACGAAAAAAATATACGGTATAGGGTATGTAATGTAGATAATAATGGTGTAGCAACCAAAGCCACTTGCAAGCAAATTTGAAAATTTGGCAAGTAGTAATTTATTATTTTGGCATCTTTTCAGCAAAAGTCCAGTAAATGAGCCAATGTTTCATCATTTTGTGATTTTTATTCATTATTAATTAATGCAACTTGTTCAATTTGAGTCAAAATTGATAAATATTTGATTTGAACCGGTATCTCGCTTTATAACCTGCGGTTTGACAGTATCTTGCCTTTTTATTCAATAAATAAAATTAGTTCAGCTGGTATTGGAAAATATATTTCTATATCATATGAAATGAGATTTAAATACTAAACCATACTTCCATCTCTTTTCAAATACAAAGAATTAATACCGACCAAGAATGAAAGAATTGAATAAACGCAATAAATAATGTTGATAGCCACAAAAAAAAGATAGTACCTATAGATTAAATTAGCTTGACCAAAAATAAAACAAATTTAAATTCATTTATAAAAAATCAATATATTAGGCTAAGTTAATTATCATGAAAGGTAATTCACAAGAATTCTATGTTGAAGTTATAGACACATTTTTTTGCACTACGACGATGAAAACTATTTTCAATACTGAAGTAAGAGACTTATTAGGTTTTACAACATAATTCTACAGAATAATTTTACGCTTTACTTACGTGAAAGGCCATTTCCCAGGCAGCTTTGGAAAATTGAACCCGGAAAATTCTTTTTTCAAATTCATATGTAAATTTGAGAACTCCCTATAGCGCCTGGAGCATAAGTGCCGACCCGCCATATAAATGTTGAATACCTGATGGATAAAAAATTAATTAGTGGAACATAATTGAATTTAGTAAACAAATTAAATATTTTAAGATTTTTATTGAATATTAAAGAATATTTTCAATGTTTATTTGGCTTGTATAGATCTACCTTTGCAGTTTTAAATTAATATTTTTTACTATGGTGATTTTTTGAGTGAAAATTGTGTGTGAATTTTAATTTGGAATATAACCAAACTTTGCATATTTCAATCCAAATTGAGTTGGAAAAATTTTGGGCGAAAGCCTGTTTTTTCATTCCATGATATTGTAATTGTGAAATAAATAAATAATTAGGCTTCCAATTTTTTGTACAAAACATTTAGACTCTTTAGCTTTGGAGAAATTGGAAACATTGATGAGAGAATGTGTATGAAGCTGCCTGCGTACCATTCAATTTATTTTGAATGTTTATAGTTGATTGAGCAGCGCGCTTTTGCCATCGAGGCGTATTTCCCCCAAAATTAGTTTGTTGTTGCAATACGAACTCGTTATCGGTCAGATTCCTTGTCACAAAGCTGTTCCTGACCGTAAATCCATTTTTTGTGGTTAAATAACTTCCGAGAATGTGTTAGTGTATTCCGAAAGAGGGTTGGGACTCAAAGAACCGTCCAGACTCCTGAAAACATCAGAAGATCTCTCATGCAGTCTACTCAACATTCAACTCGTGTGTATGAATTCGCCTTGGCGTTGTCTAATCGCAATGACCGTAGTATTCTCCATGAGAAACTCATTTACATCCAAACTAGATGGTAGTTTTTCAAGAACTCACTCAACGGGACTGGAAGCATGCAGGCATGTGAAACCGACGTGCTTCAGAATGCTCGGATTTTTGTTTAAGCGTCCTGCACACGGGGTAAGTAGTGTCATCCAGTTGAATATCTGTAGCCAATCACAACCTTTCTTCTTGTCACTGAGAAAAACAACAAGAGCTGTGATTGGCTACAGATATTCAACTGGCCGACACTACTTAGCCCGTGTACAGCACGCTTTAGTGACGAGACAAACTTCCACATTTTTGGATCGGAAATGAGCAGCATATGTGTTTATTTACTCACAACAAAATGGATATGCTTTCAGGAACAGCTTTATGACAAGGCATCCGACCAATAACGAGTTCGTATCGCACGCTGAACTGCAACGACAGACTGATTTTGAGGAAAATACGCATTGATGGCAAAAGCGCGTTGCTCAATCAACCACGACTCAAAGGGCTACAAACTGAAACTTTTCAAGTTTCAGCGTAACCTGAGCACATTGCCACTCTTCCAGTATACCCTCACTACTCAAAATGCCATCTCTAAACTCGGGATACTTCCCTGCCCCATCCTTAATATAAATACTAAACTGAATTTCCACACAAGTATAATCTGTCCAAGCAAACAAGACCCTCTGGCAAGATGAGAAAATGACTCAAGCTCGGTTAATATTGATTCAAAAAGATATTGATTTGGTCTAAAATTGTAGATCAGGATGTTTCCTACAATTGAGACCAAATCAATATTTTATGAACCAATATTGACCTAGCTGGAGTCATTTTTCATCTTGCCAGAGGGTCTTGTTTGCTTGGACAGATTATACTTGTGTAGAAATTCAGTTTAGTATTTATATAAAGGATGGGGCAGGGAAGTATCCCGAGTTTAGAGATGGCATTGTAAGTAGTGAGGGTATTCGCTGTGTGCAAGTGGGTGGAAAGGATATTTTTGGCGATCGAGGTGCTATTGGCGGATCATTTCGGCGAAAAATTGAGCGAATTAACATTGGAGGAGATAGGGCTAAACCTAAAATAATGTCCTGGAGAATTTGTTGTGTTCTGGATTGTAAAAATAAAACACGCAATGGAAATTTCAAGTTCTACACTTTTCCAGTTGCCATACATAAGTTTCACCAATAAAAAGAATGGTTCACTGCATTGAATAAATATTGATAGGTGAAGGTAACCTAATTGTTTTGTTTACGTGAAAAGAATTTATCGATCAAGTAGGACCATGGAGTGCTCCATTCTAACCTGTTCATGAGGTAATGTACATGAATAGTTTTTATGTTAGTTGATCTAATAAGCTGTTACTATCAACGCAAAAACTCTAATAATTATGTTTTAATATGGAATATTCACTTTTTCAAATAAATGTGAGCTTGCGCCAATTTTTCATTTTCATGTAAGATAACTTATCAGCTGTTATCTCAAAGTTTTTGTCGACTCTCAAATACATCTGTTTGCGGTTGTCTGCTCTCAAATACTTGAAAACTAGGATTTTTCTAATATAATGAGCTATAATACTATCAATAACTAACATTCCTATCCTAAATATCATGTTCTAATTACTGAGAAATGCATGAAGCAGCAAATAATACCATTCTAATTATAAATGCGTTTTTCCCATTTAGCGCTATGCTTTGTATGCTAAAACGCGTAGAAAAGTACACACGATAATCCACCAGAGCGTAGCACGGTAGATGCTCATAGCGAATACTGGAAGAGTGGCAATGTGCTCTTGAACAGACTATACTTTTCTATTACTTACCACATATTTTTCACCGGACTTTTCTAGGTAATGGTAGTCGGGCACTGATATCGGTAGAGACCGCTTCTCACTATAGTCTATGTAGTTGTAGTTGGCCTGGTCCTCCACTGGTTCAAGCCTCTGCGCCTCCTAACAAAATAATTCCTGTTTAAAAAACAGGTTCACACGAGAAAAATTTGATACAATTCGACATGCATAGATACATGCAGGAAGCTCATTGATACAAGACATTTGTAAATGCAATGCAGGCACCAGACATACTTGAAACTACAGAGACTGTCACCTCAGTGTGGTGAGTGTCACACTTTTGATTGACTGAGGAAAACTTTTCAATGAGTGCTGAAACTGTTTACACATTGGTGCACTAAAGTACTGTAGTTCAATTTTGGGAATCTACGTTCCACGTTGTTTTTGGTAAATAGTAAACAATGATATCGCTATCATGAACTGGTTCAGTTTTTTTCAATGAGTTGGCGTTCTTTTGGCAACCAGTTTGTTCAAAAGCACACTATACCCTATTCACGATCACTTGAGACTTATAAACAAACTTTTATCGTGTGTGCTATTAGGTCTTCCTTTATCCGACGGTCGGCAGCAATAGAACAGCTGTAGCCAATAACTGCTGTGATTCAGACAAGACAAGAGCTGTAATTGGCAACAGCTGTTCGACTGCGGCCGATCTCGGATAAAGGAAGACCTACACGCACACACACGTAGAAAGTTTGTTTATTTCCTCTTAAGTGATCGTGAATAGGTTTTAGTTCGATCTGAGCAGGAATAATTTTTATCTGATAGACGCGATTATTTAACCTCAAATTCCAACTTTGAATTTGTTTCCGATATTTGCAGTTAATTGGTGCGTTTGTATATCTAATATGTTGGGCAATTAGTTGCTACATCAAATCTTTCAGGATTTGAGGCCGGGCGTATGCTGGGACGCACGTAAAGCAGCCCACGCGAAGTAGCCAATCAAAACTCTCGTTATTATCGCTAAATGACAAGACAAGAGCTGTGATTGGCTACTTACTTTGCGTGCCTCCCAGCATATGCCCTGCCTAAGGGGGTCGAAAAAGTAGGTGTGAGCAAATTGCTAATTTATCGTTTTGCAATTGTCGCTACTCCTCGCTTGTTAGAGATATCAGCTTCAATTCTTTTATAAAGCTAGAGATAACAATAAAGAGCGCCAGCCAAAAATAACCTATGGAATACCAAAATTCACCAATGAATTTCAAACAAAATTCACAGCGTTGCGATAGTGGTTCACTTCTATGAAACCACTCCGTTCAAAGTGAACGAAAAGAGTCATTTCAGCTAGCTTCTACTCATTAGCTCAGCTATTTTGTTAATTTACGATGTGCGCGTAAATTCTTTTCCGCCTTCAACTTGGTCAAAGCCACCATATATTCTCCCCAACTCTCACTGAGTTATATTGGACTGATACAACATGAATTAATGTTATGTTGAGATATCCACAACTCACATTCAAAGGTAAATTGAAACCTTTGTTGTTTTTCATCAATTTAAACCTTTCTAAGTGGAATTTATAGAGTTATTCTGAATGTTAGAAGTTATTTCCAATGTTATTTCTATTAGAAAAAATGAGTGAATAAGATTTCCTGTGATTCCAAATCACAATTTTCAAAATTTGGCACAAGTATGGCATCTGGCGGGAAAAAATTTGAGCTCAGCATACTTTTATGGAACACTTCACACCAATGACCATACTGTAAGTAAACATATACAGTCTATATAATATTGATTCCTACAGATTGTTCAATAAAAACAATGTGACACATATATTAAAAAATGGCTGTAAAATTAAATTATTGTGTAATTAGTTTCTTGAACTCTGGTGAAAAAACTGTGTATAGTCTGTCCAAGCCAGAGATTACTCCAAATTACTCCAGCTGTCAATATTGGTTCAAAAATATTGATTTGGCCTCAAATTGTATATCAGAATGTTCACTAAGATTGAGACCAGATCAATGATTTTTGAACCAATATTGTCCGAGCTGGAGTAATTTTCCCATCTTGCCAGATTGTCTTCTTTGCTTGGTCAGACTGTGATAATGTCTTTGTTGCCTTTCAGATTCAACTGTTCAATTAATAGCCTACAATTATCAAAGTTGTCGAGAGTGGAGAACTTTATTCTAATCATTAGCTAATGACTAATAATTTATTCCAATTCATTTATGAACTTACCTGGGGTGTGACAGATATTACTGTTAATGTGAGAGTATCACCTCCAGACTTTATGAGATCGACCACTTGTTTATGAGTGGCGCCTTCCACGTTTACATTATTGCTGTAACAAATAAAACAATATGAGCTATTAAAGTTATCAAGTGAGATGAGAAATATTTGGCTTAAGTTTTAAAAAATTGAGTTAATATTTCATTTGACTTATCCATTAAATTATACATATTTAGAAACAGCATTGAATAATAAACCATTCATTCAATTTATTGAAAACAATGATGAGTACAACAGGCATAAGGTCCAAAACTGTTCCTAAACCAATAATTAATTCCTCAACTCCAAATCAAAGTTATGTCATATCGTAGAACTTGAAATTAATTTTCACTTCCAAAAATTATTTATAATTTGATGCTTAAGTTTGTTATTCCTACCACAACATGTATCCTACAGCTGACTCCAAAAAGTTAGACGGTTTCGTTTGATTTTTGTACGCTCAGCTGATGAGTACTATTAGAGTTTGTCATTTAGCTAAGCCTAGATTATGTTTTTGAGAACAAAAGAGATGATAAATGTTTACATCAGCTGTTAGTGGGTTACATCACGTACAAGAGACAGACAAAACCGCCTAACTCCTTGGCGTCAGCTATAGCAATAACTCAATACAGAAAAATACTAATAATAGAGAAGATCATCCGATTTCTCTGCCTCACTCTGTGTACATATTATTCTAGAGACCTAAAATATTGTTGAAGATCATTCTAATGTTTTATGTATTTTCAAGCATTCATTGTGGATCATTGTATGGATCATACGTTGAAATTTATACAGGATGTTTCAGGAGAAATGTGCAATACTTCTCAGGCTATTGAAAAAAGTTCAATAGGACCAACCCCCAAAAACACTTTGTTACTGAGATAACAATGGCGGAAAATTGAGATTTTTCAAAATATATCAATTTTTCTAATTTTTTAGAGGCTTTAGTGAGGTTCTAAATGATCAATTCCTATGTAAAATTAGATGAGGAATTCAATGAAACCAGTTTCAAGTTTTTAACTTAAACGGTTATCAAGATAATTGGAAAAATATGCTAGAAAACGCCATTTTTCAACAATAAGGGTTATATCTGGATAAGGAATAATAAAATTGTATTTTTTATTAATGGAAGTTGAAGAGAGTCAGATTCTAAAAAAAAGTTGAATGGCGGCGATTGTGTAAATCTCACCCAAATCTCATAAATGGCGATCAAAAATCGCTACTAAACACAAATTCATCACTTGTGTTATGTTTTGTCAATTTTGCGATTTTTGATCGCCATTTCTGAGATTTGGGTAAAATTTACACAATCGCCGCCATTTAACTTTTTCTTTAGAATCCGACTCTCTTCAACTCCCATTAATAAAAAATACAGTTTTATGATTCCTTATCCAGTTATAACCCTTATTGTTGAAAAAATGGCGTTTTCTAGCATATTTTTCCAATTATCTCAATAACCGTTAAAGTTACAAACTTGGAACTGGTTTCATTGAATTCCTCAGCTAATTTTACATAGGAATTGATGATTTTAGAACCTAACTAAAGCCTCTAAAAAATTAGAAAAAATAATATATTTTGAAAAATCTAAACTTTCCGCCATTGTTATCTCAGTAACAAAGCGTTTTTGGGGGTTTGTCCCATGGAACTTTTTTGTCTACTTGGTGTAAGGAATCAGCCTGAGAAGTATTGCACATTCCTCCTGAAACACCCTGTATAACAGATACCAACGACGGTTGGCTAATCTAATAACTAATGCTTAGCTCTGTTAGGACAGTCTTGAAAACGGCCAAGAAACAAAATTGTTCACATGAGGTCGCTCTCGCCCAGACATGCTCTCGCAGACCGATCGCTGACTGTCCTAACGGAGCTGAGCATTAATAAGGCATTCGCCAAACGATGACGTGAGATATAGCTAAAGGCTACTCTTACTCCATTGAGGTTAGAAATAGCAGAGATGATTAATTGTTTCTTGTGCATTGTCGAATTGCCCATTGATTTGAAAAACTTGGTAAATTTACTGGTTAAGTAGATCCAACAATTCAATTTAATTTTATAAGAAAGATTTTTAAATTCAATGAAAGAAAAAAGTAAAGAAGAAGTTGGTCTTACTTACTTTATTCGATAGGGAATATATTGAATAGACTGACGTTTCCAGAACCACATTGAAGACATTTTATCACTACAATATAGGGCTAATGATTGGATTTGAATGAATTGAATATCCAATATATGTAGTAAATTTATCTGATGAAATCAACTGATTTATAAAAAAATTCCTTTGTAAGCAATTGGATACATCGGAATATATAACAAGAAACGCAGAAATCAAACACAAGATAATAAATTATACAATGAACTCAACAATTCCTTATTGATGGTGATCATATTGAAAAATATCAAAATGGAGTGGCTGTATCACAAATAATGTGGATTCAAATCAGAAGCTGTGATTATTTACAGCAGAAACTAAAATTACATTTTTGGTAGGAGTGGACTAAGTTTACCTAATAAGAGATAAACGCTTCGCTCTTGTTTCAGACATTGAACTTGCAACAATAACAACAAATAGAGGACCAGATAATTATTGTAAATAATTCAATAAAATGGCAAACAATTCAATAGCATATTAAGGCGAGCACGCATAAATTATAATTAATACAGGGTGACTTATTATAAACTGAAACGTTTTTAAAATTGCTAGTACATGCCTCTGGTATAGTCTGTCCAAGCGAAGAAGACCGTATGGCAAGATGGAAAAATGACTCCAGCTTGGTCAATATTTGTTCAAGAATTATAAATGTGGTCTTAATAGTAGATCAAATTGTTTCCCACAATTTGAGATTAAATTGATAATTCTTTAACCAAAATTGAAGGAGCTCGAGTCATTTTCCCATCTTGCCAGAGGGTCTTCTTTGCTTGGACAGACTGTAGGTGGGTCAAATAAAATCAAATAGAATTTTATTCACAATAATTAATACATAACAGAAAAAATAATACACATCTCGTGAATTTTCCCCTCATAGACGAATCTGTGTGTGGGGAAAGAGTTCCAAACAAAATTAACATGGCAAGTCAGAATAAAGTATATGAATAAAAAATATATACACAGTAAATATAATTAACAAAATAATAAAAACTAAAACAAGTTTAATGGGAATGTATTATGAAAAATTATGATAAACTTCAAGAAAATAAAAGAAATATGCTAGTGAAATATGCTGAAAAGGTGCTAGGATAAGTAAGGACAGCAGCAGGGTGCCCATCCCCCCATGGCTGATGGCGCAAAATCCCAAAATCCATTGCTTGTCCAATAGTCCCACAAAAAATCCACTCACACCCCCACTATAACAAAACGTGAGAAACATAAATGTTACCAGTAGAATCATGAACTTTATTGATTGAAAGTATTGAAATAATTCTATGAAAGTTGATTTTAGCAACTACACTTCATTTGACGTAACACTTTGAAAATAAAGAATACAATGTAACTTATTCAAAAGACAGATATTTAAATATTCATTCCATAATATGGAGTGTAACTTACTTACAAAACACTTGAATGCTTCTTCTAATAAATTACCCAGCATTTGAATTGGGGGTTTTATCATCACAGCTAAGCGGGGGTCCGGGGCCCTCCCCGGGAAATTTTCTAAAAATTTACTTTAAAATTGCTTTTGAGAAGGCCATTTCATGGTCTATTAAATGAGGAAATCCCTATTTTTTGAGCATGAAATATTGGTAATGATAGCCTATAGGCTACTGTAGACTATAAGACCAATTCAATACTAAGTTTAAGATTCAAAAACAAATAAACATTTATTATGAGTTATTAAAAACTCGTTCACTTTGAGATTTGGATGAAATTTAAAATTATACAACTCATTCTTTCAATATTGCAGTCTTTACTAGCAAATCTTCACTTGCTTACTTTGCAAAATTGACCCCGAAAGAACCACTGCATGTTTCGATTTTCAAGCTAAAGTTTTTATAAGTTTTCATTTTATTCATTCAAAGTTGAATTAAACTTCCATAAAATAAATAAGTGTCAAACTGCCAATTTCGAAAGTTTGGTGGTGCGAACTGCCAAAGCATAATTACTTATTACAATAATTTATTATTCACTATCAGATTCAGAGATTCAGAGCAGCTTAGCAATATCTAAAATTTCATACTTATTGCCACGTCATAGATTGATAAAAATAGCTATCAATGATGGTGGACTGAAGAAGGATTTCTCCCGCTAGGGAAAATTTTTTCAGAACACGTAACTTACTCTAAAACTATATTTTTAAGGGTTTCAAGCCTTATTATTAGTTTCATTATTTGTTACTGTTATTAATAGTGTTTTAATTTTTCAATTATTGAGTCTGCTGTATAATATGTGATTTTAAATAATTGTAAGCTTAAATCCGCATCTTGAGCAAATAAAATTCATTTGAATCAAATTCTTTAACCAGGTAGGTGAACAATCGGTAGGCTAATCGCGGTCCTATTGCCAAAGACAGTAATTTTGTTCCAGAGGGTTTTAAATAGGTTCAACTTGTAATATTATTAAACAGAAACATTACATTCCACAGATACAGATTATATTAGGCCTACACAGTTTGTTGTGTGGCCATTTATTGATATTAGTTTGCCAAAATGCAGATTGCCAAGTTCTAAGAAATAAAATATAAAAAAATTTCTCGATATTTTTGTGGTGCGGGCCCCTGGCGCGCGCCTAGTTGGCCTACCCTTGAATCCGGTACTGAATATAATTATTACGAATCAGTATTTCTCTAACTTAATTGAAGGAATAAATGAATACCGGATTATGAAATTTATATGAATCGATAATCAATAGAATTATTACATCAACACAATGAAATTATGATAATATACTATATATTAGTTAGTGAAGAAAATAATATATATCAACATACCATGTTAATACTGTAATATAAATTATGTAGGTCGTAAGTCAAAATCTAGTGAAATAAATTAAAATCATTTAAACTTGGAGTAAAGTTTTCTATTTCAAGAAAGTGGAGGGATTTTCATTATTTTGAAAGTTATTTATTCAAGTTATTATAATAATCATCATCATTATCACATTAATTATTGTATTAATAATTATAATTGACAGACAAAAACTGTTTTAAGAATCTCCGCTCATGAACGTTCTATTTGTTAGGGTCATAGGGTCGCTGGACCCCGCCATGTGCAAACTTTTCAATATAACATTCAATTTCAAATCAGAAAGCTTAAATATCCTGATGTTGAATGAGTTGAAAAACTTGTCAAGTTGAAGGCCTTTTTATTTATTTCCATTTCCAGATTTTTCACTATTTTCTTTCAGCCGTGCGTCCCCTGGGTTTTTGTGCCCAGGCAGCAGGCACTGTATTCTATACAATTCATGCAAAACAGAAATTAGTCTACCGCTTGATACTTGAGGAATAATGTTTTCCTTTTACCTTTCCTCGCCCGACGAAGTTTTCGGTTGAAGCTTCTGTCGTTCTTCGGCTTGTTTTTTCGACATAAGGTTTTGATGAACCGTCGTTCTTTCACTACGATCATTTTATATTTCACCAGAACATTGTTTTTCACCTAATAGCCTACAAGAGTTTTTTCTTAGAGTGCTCTAGCCACTTGTCATCCCTATGTACCGTATTTAACAAAAAGCTCTGCACATTTGTATTTAAAAGATTTAAGACATTAAAATTTAGCACGTCTACATTAAAGTAGAAAGAAAAATATAAAACACCACAAACTGCGAAAATTACAAATAACACTACAGTACTAAAATCTTCAAAACCACGTAGTACCACGTACACCGAACACAACCGCTCAATTCCACACTGGAACAAAGACTGAATATGAGCATTGTGTAAAATTGACGTAACTATTTTTACGTCAAGTCGTCAACTATACTCTATATACTGAGAAGGAATTATTACAGATTACAGGAGCCGATCAAAAATCGATTTTGTTTATGTCTGTTTAGGTCTGAATTCTATTGAAAGTTTTGCGTGCATTCTGAGAAATAATCTGGCAAATATTGCTGAAGCATGGCGCCGTTTAGCTTGGCAGCCGTGATTATTTGTAAACAGAGAGTAGTTAGACATTTTTAATCCATATTAAGAATAACTTGATGGTTCTATAGGACTACAACTGTCATATATTATTCTATTATACAGTTATTCTATAGATATCAGTTAGATCATTCAAATATACATTATTCAAATGTAGAACACGTCTACATTTAAGTGAAACAACTAAAAAATAATAACTCCATTTTACTGTAATTGAATTGATTTTCCGATTCCCCCAAAAAAATTTTCAATAATATAATAATAATCCACCCCAAATTTCGGGCCGATGGCGCAAGTTGCGCCATCGATCCCCGTGGGCGGCCCTGGACAGCAGACTATCATAGCGTGTAATATCAAACGATTCATCTGAAATTAAACACACACTTCTAGTGTGTCAAGCAAAGACCCCCTGGCAAGATGGGAAATGACTCCAGCTTGGTCATAATATTTGTTCAAGAATTATAAATGTGGTCTTAATAGTAGATCAAATTGTTTCCTACAATTTGAGATGAAATTTTTTAACATAGATGAAATATACTATACATAGATGTAAATTATACAGACCTATATCATGTAATCTATACAGACTATACATATATGAAAATTGTGCCTTCATGAGATCTCATGATTGTGCTTGAGTAATGAAGGGGGGTAATGATGAAATGTGACTACTTTAGAAAAAATCGAGACCGACGGCTCATCATCTCCCCTAGGAGACCGGGTGGCCGTCTGTGTGTTTTATTCAAAACACGCTCCTTCAACTAGGATCGTACTAGGCACTAAGCTTAGTACTTTGTAGACAACTTTTTGATATAGGATTGGGACGTAGTCAACTAAACCAACTAGCCACCCGTTGTTTGATTTGATCTCACCTACTCCAACGCTAAAGCATGACAAATTAACAAGAGAAAAGTTCATGGTCAACGACCATGGAGAAGACTACAACAAATAACAAGTTAAGCGCCCTGTACACGGGGATTGTAGTGTCGGCCAGTTGAATATCTGTAGCCAATCACAGCTGTTGTTGTTTGACTCAATGACAAGACAAAGGCTGTGATTGGTACAGATATTCAACTGGCTTACACTATAATATTATTCCCGTGTACAGGGCGCTTGAGAGTGAGTAAGTAAGAAACAAGAGACCCCATCAAAAAAAGATGACGAGATGAGTCGCCGTCAGCAGTATATGAAATCCTGGTTATCTTATTGCAGACAAAAAACATTTCTGAAAACCTGATTGGTGTCAAATGTGTAGTCTGTAATTTACAAGTAATTGGAAATCCTTGTTCACCCTTTATTGGCGGTTGAGCATATTGTCTTGGCTGAAGCATTTCCCTTGTTTGGTGACGAATTGTTTTGTCGCGATGTGTTTTGGTTGGGTGTCAGTGCGGAATGATGCATGAGAAAAGCGGGAAACTTTGACATGAATGTCGTAGGGAATGATACTATTGGATGGGTTCAAAAGGCTACCTACAATAATTATGTCTCTATCATTTCACAAGGAACTTTCATGACATTGGCCCCCTTGTTCGATAAAAATTATAACAGACATTAATGATGGAATCTATTTCATGTTAAGAAACTCCAATTTCAAATTTTTTCAACGAGACTCAAGAAATCGTCTGTAACAAATCAAATAGTTCGTATGATTTAGATCTCGATTTGTTCAGCTTACGTAGGTATCTGACATAGGTAAATTGCAATAAAATACTTAGCCTACACATTTCCCTTGAAAGAAACTATTGATTGATGATAAATCATAATCAATAATGTACGAACTGAATCATACAAGAATCAGAACTAGCAAGATGTGCAATTGTATTAAATTACCGTAGCCTATGGGGTAATAATCATAATTGAATGGTGATACTTAGATACTAACTTAGTGACATAGATGTCAGACGGAGGATTGACATGATATTACAATGATGGAAACGTATTTTGTCATAACTTAGTGATGAAAAGCGATGCATTACCGTACTCAACTGGTCCCAGTGTAAGGATACCGTATGTGATGGTAATTCACGGTTCATGATAGAAGTGAGGGTGAATACGAGTGGATATACTTGATAAGTGATATATAAATGACTAATAAAGTGATATTATGCCTAATTATATCGACTTACACTTCCAATATTCTATCTCCCTTTCTGACACCAGCCCTTTCTGCAGCCCCACCGTCAAGAACGGCACTGACATGTTGCAAAGGGGCATAAAGTTCGCCGTTAATGCTTCTCAACTGGCCACCTTCACTAACTTGTCCACGAACATTGAAGCCGAATCCTGTTTCTGTTTTGGTAATTGTCACTGTACGAGGTCCTGAAGGAATCATATTCCTTCCTTGGTCTCTTCTATGACCCTCCGTTTCGTTCTCGGCCATATTTACACTGACATACTGTACAAAATGAAAATACAAATAACCTATGACAGTAAGTTAATAGAGTGGTTTGTTCTTGTCTATGTTCCAGTTTTATCAATGCTAAGTTGGTCTCCCTGCATGAGTACTCTATTATTCTAACAAATCTAAACAGTCACATAAAAATCAAAACAAGACAACTCAATTATTTAGGTTATATTCCGTTATAATCCTTCAAATAATCTATTTCAATATTTCTTGAGGTGAGTTGCAGAATTGTATCAGCAGTAGTAATTATATACTTGTTTAGAGAATTATAATTTTCATTGAACTTGAAAAATAATTTATTTGTAACTTACCTTTACAAGAACATTTCAGTTGCTACGATAAAAATGTTGTTTGTGTTGTTTTGTTTCATGATCTTTGAAGTCAATTTTGGTTTATTAAAGTAAAGTTACTTATTTTCTCATTCTACTCAAATAAATAGTTGAAAAAAAGGTTAATAATAAATGGAATTGTCTGTTGTAAATTTAAACGTTAATGTTGAACTGTGAGCTACGGTATGGGCTTCTTTTTTACGGTATTTTACTAAGAGTTCAATGAATGAATATTTAATTCAATCCATTGATGTTTTTGTTACTTTTCAGAAATTCGGTAGTAAGTCATGGGTAGACGAAAGAGTAAAAGGAAGCCTCCTCCGAAGAGAAAAGCAATTGAACCATTAGACCAACATTTCAATTGCCCATTTTGTAACCACGAAAAATCATGCGATGTAAAAATGTGAGTATTATTAATTTTATTATGCAACGTTTTTCAAGTTGAAATGAGTTACAGAAAATTTGTTAGGAAGCGTAAGTTCATGAATACAAAAAACCACACAGGCCAACCAATTACCAAATAAGAATAATTGCAACCTTATTTTTAATTTATCAAGTCAATACGCTCGGATTCTGTTCGATCCTTTGAATTATTTCTAGACGGTCTGTTAATAACTTCTAAGAAGCATTGATAACCGTTGTCGAGGCAGTAGTAGCAAAATGGTAGTTGCAAAATTAGATTCTCAAACTAATGACTCGGCACATACACATTTTAGAAGCCAACTTCTTTATTAGACTACCTAGTAAACGCCAAACACAAAGATATATAGGAGAAATCGGTATTAATCTCTGATCATCGATTTTTTCTGAGTGTGATGCCCAATGTACTCTAAGCATGTGCGTGGATAATTTAAGAGCTGATTATAAGAGATAACGACTCCTTTTTAGACCGTTGTAACCGACGTCTCTTCCAATAAACTGGGCGTCAGTACCTGTGAGGATTCCCATTCACTGACTGATTAATCGTTCACAGTTCTACGATCGGCCTGCCAGTGTACAGCTTTTTTGGACTGCTGGTTTCCCATCCTCTCACAGTTATTGACTGTCACAGTCCGAACTGACAGTAGACGGTGACCCTGAGTAATTTATACTTAATTGAACTAATTGAAGTCGTTGCCAAGTACTGGGATTTCCAAATCAGCAAAGACTAACAACCTGAGGCTTATTCATGTTGTGGATATCCAAAAAGTATAAAGAACTTTAAAACTTAGGGCTGTTTAAAATAATTGAAAAATAAATAAAATATTAATAAATAAATATTAAATGATAACTATTTTTATCCACATTGAGAATGGGCTTAGCTCCCGAAACATGTATGTGTGTTTTATAATTTTAAAGTTTTCAAAAAAAGGGTGTTTGATTTTTATTTATTTTCCAAAAAGTATAGTTTGCCCAAGCAAAGAAGACATTCTGGCAAGATGGGAAAATGACTCCAGCTCGGTCAATATTGGTTCAAAAATTATACATTTCATCTCAAATTGTGGATCAGAATGTTTCCCACGATATGAGACCAAATTTATAATTATTGAACCAATAGTGACTGAGGTGGAGTCAATTTCCCATCTTGCCAGAGTGTCTTTTTTGGTTGGACAGACTATATCAACCTGCGCCCGTTTCCATTTGAGGTTCTGTGTTGATGTCCACAGGAATACAACTTCTATTTTCACTGCTACCGATATTGCCAATCTGACCATTGAGAGAGACGTTTTGATTGGTTAGCTTGGTCGAATCCTCCATACTTAGTAAACTCTCATTAGATTCACATTGAACTATACACAAATCATCGTTGTATTGAAATACAACTTGCAACACTTTTTGAGTTGAGTAATTTCTCTCTATATAAACATTTGAAAAAAGAGTATATAGACTATTCTAATCACTAGAACCTGTTAATCGTGTGAAGTTATACCTCAATCCTTATAAAAGTTATTTTGAAAATGGGTGAATGAGATCAAGTTTGCATGTAAACCCAAATCATAATTAAAAAATCATGGCAAAAGTATGGCGGCTGTTGGGGAAAAAATCTTAATTCAAAAACTTAGTTTCTACAAACTGTTAACGCGTATCGACAGTGCGAGGCATGTGCCGCGAATGCCTCGCGGTGCGTTGATACTGGTGCGACTGGAACGCAGTCGATCAGCTGTTGCCAATCATATCTCTTATTGGCCGACCGTAAGTGAAGACGACGATTTTGCATTTCTCTTCATGTTTGTTTGTTTGTTCCGCATTTACAACAAAACGCGGCAATAGATTCTGATGAAATTTGACAGGAATATTCCTCTTGAAATTGCGCGTCGATGTATATGTAAGGTTTCTTGAAATATTGCATTTCAAGGATAATATGAGAAGAAAAGAATGCTAAAATAGTACTTTAAACATTTATACTTCTGAACAAAGGAAAATTCACACTATAGAATTATTCATGCTAAACCAGCTGTCGAGTTTATTATTAACTATATTCAATAACGCATGCAATTAATGAAACTTGAAACTCAACATAACTAAGTATTTCCTTCATGAATAATGCCCGATCCATGGGTGACTTCATGAGGTCTACTGTTCACAGAACAACTAGTTTTATCTTTTCAATTTAATAGCAAGAGATGTGATTGGCCACAGCTGATTGACTTCGTTCCAGTCGCACCAGTATCAACGCCCGCGAGGCCTCGCACTGTCGATACGGGCCTTCATGAAGCATTTCATATAGTTGTGCCAAGAACAGAAGAGCCTCTTGCAAGATGGCGGAGGGAGATTAGAGTGTAACTACACATGCGCAGAACTTAAATTTCCAGTGTAAAATCACTTCAGTCAACCTACCGTATTTACACTAATCGTAATCATATTGATTTCACAAATGAAAATATTTTTTTATTCATTTAATTATTGACATATGATAAAACAAATCATAACATAATTATGAACTGAGACAGAAAAAATAGTCTAAGCCTGTACGACAGGGTCCAGCAGAAAAACCTGCCCTGTAAGGGAAGCTAATAAAACCAAATAAGGTAGGACATTTTTATTTATACCAATAAAAAGTAAACATTCTGCCGATTTTAAAAGTACAATTAGTCTTTACTTTTCAAATTAAACATTTCTTAAATGGCTTCCTTCAATGTTAATACACTGGTTGAGTCTCTCCCCGAAGTAATTCATTACTCTTTGAGTCATTTCCGTTGGAATAGCTTCAACCTCTTGAGTAATTGCTTCTTTAAGGGCTCATAAAGATTGTGGACGTTGTTAATAAATAGGGGGGTTCTAAATAGCCCCAAAGAAAAAATCACAGAGCGTTAAGTCCGGCGATTATGGTGGCCAGCCAATGTCACCATGCAACGAGATCAAATGTCCAGGGAACATTTCTTCCACCAATGCCAGTGACTGCCGCGCTGTGTGGGCTGCAACACCATTTTGCTGGAACCACACGTTCTCTATTTCACCAAAAAGCTCCCTTAGTTTCGAGAAATTCGCGCAGCATTGCACAATAGCGTTCACTGTTGACGGTTAAATTTCTGTCATTTTCTTCGAAAAAATGAGGGCCGATCACTTAGGAATTGTAAACAGTTCATCATACTGTCATTTCAGGGCTATGAAGTGGCCGTTAATGAAGTTCTTGGGAGTTGTGTTCACACCAGTACCGGCAATTTTGGCAATTCACTGTTCCGGAAAAATGAAAGTGTGCTTCATCAGAAAAAACCACAACATCTTCGATTCGCCATTTTTAATAAAATTTTCCACTACGAACGAACGATGTTTACCAGACCACCCCATGTCGTACACTGGAAACGGCACGTATGCAGCTACTCAAGAACGCGTCCCCACCACTCTGCTCCTTCTACTGTTTGCATCATGTTACTTTGTAATCGGGGAGTTATTTCTGCCGGACGCTGTATTTCTTCCCGGTTATACTAGAACAATTTTCATTTCGACTAGTGGCAGCAGTGAATGGCAGCCATAATGCCAAAGGCTCTTCTGTTCTTGACACAACTATACCACTGTGGTTAGACAGTCTCTGTAGTACAGTCTGTCCCAGCAAAGAATACCCTCTGGCAAGATGGGAAAATTACTCCAGCTTGGTCAATATTTGTTCCAGAATATTATAAATGTGGACTCAGTAGTAGATCAAATTTTTTCCTACTTTTTGAGATCAAATTGATAATTTTTTAACAAAAAATGACCGACCTTGAGCCATTTTCCCATCTTGCCAGAGGGTCTTCTTTGCTTGGACAGACTATACTTGATAATAATATTCATTCCAGGTTCTATGTTGATGAAATCTCGAACTTCATTGGTATTGGAATAAGAAAGTAACCATTTTTACTGCATATTTTTTTCGTAGATAAACCACTGACTTTTTCATATTTTGTCCGCAGGGATAAAGGAAGGAGCTCGGCCCGGATAACATGTAGAGTTTGTCTGGAGGATTTTCAAACGACGATAAACTTTCTATCGGAGCCGATCGATGTATATAATGATTGGATTGACGCTTGCGAGACTGCCAACTGAAGATTTATTGGTCACATTTGGCATTTTTTATAAGTATTGTGTTAATTACCACGTTTTATTGACGTCATTTGTGAAATGAATGAATGAAACTAGTTTAATTAATCTTGAATGAATGTAAACTCCTAGAGACTATTAGACAAGACAATTTGTTTATAAATGATTATTTGATGTAATTGATTCAATTGTGTGGTGGAAAGTATGAGATAACTACTGCATTTTGATTGTTTTTTATAGAACTGCATGAAAAATAAAGTAAGATGTTATTCATCTAATGAACTTGGTATCTCTTTTCTTCAGCTTTCCTACGTAGTTTTCAAGGGTGTGCAGTAGGTGTTGGCCATATTAGAGTCCTTGTAAGACCAATGTTTTAAAGTAACTATAACCTACAGGGCTCTCCTTGTTCCCATCTAGGGAAAATTGGGTTTTATGGAGAAGCGGAAAAACTTTTGGGTTGATTACTCAATGTCATACGCTTAATAATAATAATGACATGAACAGACTAGGGTCAATTGGACGTGGCGAGTTTACTAGCCGGTTAGTTAGAAGTCGGCGAATGCGCTGGTTGACGATTACATGTAACTTCCCACTTGCTCACTCTCCAACTAGTTGCAGGTTGAGGTTAGGTTAAGATTGAGGTCAGAGAACTGCGTGTTGTTGAAGTCATCTAAAATTTGTATATTGTCATTTTGTAAAAATGAATGAATCAGCAAAACTGGCAACTTTCAACTAGCAACTCCTTTACACACGGCTAGTTCACTAGCTAGTTCGCTCAAACGCCGGCGAGTAGCGAGTAAACTCGCCACGTCTAATTGATCCTTTAGGAACTCTTCAATGTCAATGGAAGTTTTCAACAGTGAAATTATGTCATGAAATACAAAACCAAAATTATCAAACGATAATGACTATAATTATTATTTACAATACAATCAATGGTTTAGACAATTTGGTATTATGATCAGTAAAGTAATAAAAACATTAACATTAATGGAACACAATATATAAATATAACATACGTAGAAAATTTACTTTTGTTAGCATAGTTAAGGAATAAAATTTGTTTACTTTAAACATAGGTTAAATAATTTAACTAACTTATCACTGTTTTAGTAGAGATGGGAGTTTGGATAAATCCAATAAACTAATTATAACACCCTTTAGTCTTCTAAAAGATGAAAAGTAGCATTCAAAGAAGAAAAGACAAAGAAGTTGGAAAATAGTGCATGGGATGAGAAAGGGAGAGTGGAGGATTGTCTGAAAAATTACTTTACTACTTTCAAACCCCATTTACATTTTCCAAAAACAGATGCAGAACTGAGGTTGGTATTTTTTTATTGGGAAACGCTTAAAGTTTTGACAACCTTTAGTACAGGATCGCTTTGAGGCAAGCAATAGCGGTAGTTACTTTTAAAATATGCTTGTCCAATCTCAATGGACGCGAGCATGCTAAAGTCTGTCCAAGCAAAGAAGATATTCTGGCAAGATGAGAAAATGAATCCAGCTTGGTCAATATTGATTTAGAAAATTATAAAATAAATCGCAAATTGTAGAAAACATTCTGCTCTACAATTTGAAACCAAATTCATAATTTTTGAATTATGACCAAGCTGGAGTCATTTTTCCATCTTGCCATAATGTCTTCTTTGCTTGGACAGACTAGCTGTATGTTTTGGTTTGAAGTCGGAAATATTCCTTTATCATAAGTTCTGCATCACGGGTGCTAAAGATCTTCCCAGTAAGTATATTTATTTATTAGAAAGAATACAATAGACTTATTGGATTGAAACACACATAATACATGATTGGCATGAATGTTTTGCACAAACAGGTTGTTTAAATATAATGCAATAAAATACTTGCAAACAAATAATGCAAACAAATAAAATACTACTCAATAAAATACATCAGGCAATGTTAGAGCCGTTTTGGCTAGAAATCTACTACCGATTGAATGTATGCAGTAGAATAAGCTATGATTGATCGATTTTTTCGTCTAGTGCTAGGTCTAGAAAGACCGATTGTACGTCACAACAAGGTGTGGGATGCACTTGAATACAGATATTATAAATATTATATATTTATAAATTAAATAAATATCATTATAAATATAGAATACATTTAGTTCAAGGCACAAGACCTTCATGTGATTTCCTTCAGAACAGCATAAAATAACCCATTTTTGGTAACTCATTAGTGGAATTTTGGTTTATGTGGGAATTTTATCATAAAATAAAACAATGGTTGATGTTGTCTACTCCACTGATTCATTCATTATTCAACTTATTGCAGATTTGTATATTTTTGAGATTCAAATTATAAAGTAAGTTTTGGGACCCTCTCCATAAACATTTACTCAATTTGATGTTAAGACTACCTACCTGATTGTACTTATAATGAATAGAAATAGTAAACGTGTGTTGTTATTTTTATTCATTGTAAGTACCATCCATTACTCTTTCATTCTGTCTCTTTTATATATTCTGAAAGAGAGGAGAGAGGGAGTAACGAAAATTGAACATTTGCTGATGTGATCGCGTTTAACCTAATCTAACTAAGTAGGACATTTGGCGATTTTATTGCGTAACTATGAGTTTGACATGAAGAATCAGCGGAGTTTCGTAAGCTGTACTGCTGCTGCTGTTGTTATTGTGTTCGTAGACAAGATCCGAAGACTTTCTACTTTTGCCTTTTATTTGCAAATGGAAAACGCCAGGTAACTTGAGACGACGGTGGAAGTGAAGAGTCCAAATTCCCTGCTCGTCTTTCATTTCAAAGTGATTACCTTCGTTGCCTCGGCTAATAATGTACTCAAAGTCATTCTGAAAACAAAAATCACAAAACCATCATATATACAACCCTCAAACAGAAGCCTCTGCATTATCAACATTGATCATTGAATAAGCCTGAAGGTAATAAGCTATTGTACAACTATACCCTATTAACAATCACTTGAGACGAAATAAACAAACTTTTTGCGTGTATGGTCGTGTAATGGTCGGTCTTCTTCTATGCAAAACGATCCGACGGACGGCCACAGTCGAACGTCCCAGTCGGAAGTCGCCAGTCACAGCTCAAGGCAAGAGTCTTGAGACAAGACAAGACGGATTGTGACCAATCACAGCTCAAGACAGTAGCTGGTTACAGCTGTTTGACTGTGGCCGTCTGTCGGACCGTTTCGAATAGAAAAAAACCTACCATTACACGCTCACACACACAAAAAGTTTGTTTATTTCGTCTCAATATTGATTGAGAATAAGATATGGTTACAGCAATAATTGACAAGTCAATTCATTTATCAAATGGGTGTAACTTGGAATATGAATGAAAAAAAAAATACTATAATAATATATAATACTATAATAATTGTATCATGAATGGAAAATGTCATATCTCGGATTTATAAAAAATCTAGATATTGAAGCGAAAAAGTTAATAGTACGCTGCAATTAGACCTGAACCTCAACATCCAAAGAGAAAGGACGATTCCTACGCCAACTTGTTCTATACAACCCCTTTATTGTTTGGTAAAAAGTTACACCCTTATGAGCGTCGGGTTTTTGGGGGGGGGGGGGGTGAAAGGTGCAAAATTTCAGTTTTTCGTGAATTGTAGCCGAACCAAGCGTCGGACGAAAAAATTCCATGCATGTTTTTTCTAGAGAACAAAATTTGGAAGAGATTGAGACCAATCACAACTCTGTATCATCAACCGTTTCCAATTATTTACAATTTTTTGAAAACTCCATATTTTTTTCACAAGAATTATTCCGTTAAAGAAATTTTCAATCTGCAGGTATTATTCTTCAAAGGTATCATTTAAATCTGAATTTTGGAGTTTTCCACCGAATTTGGATTATAATATATGAATTTATACCGCCGTGATGTGTAGAAAATGGTGAGCTATTGAACGATAAAATCTGATGTACCAATCAAAAGTTATGAGGGAATATAAATTTATTAAAAATAAAGGGATGCTTTTAACCAACCCCCATGAATCCTATGATAGTCTTGGTCGCGACAACAATTTTTATGACATTCTATGGTCTCAAGAAACAAAATCTAGAAGTATGAGCCAATCCGAATACTTTTAGTATCTTTTTTATGATAAAATGTAATTTTAGGGGATTTTGGGGATGTAAGGGTTTTTTTAAATCGCTGTAGCACATGAACCACTGAACTTAGAAGTGTGAATTTGGTCTCAAATTAAAGAGAAATGAATTTCGCCGAGAGGGATTTTGAAATACGGATGCAAGGGTTTCCAATTCTAAGTTACAAACTTTTAAACTAACGGAATAATTCCTGTGAGAAAAATATGGAGTTTTCAAAAAATTGTAGCTTGGAAACGGTTGATGATACAGAGTCGTGATTGGTCTCAATCTCTTACAAATTTTGTTCTCTATAAAAAACATGCACGGAATTTTTTCATCCGACGCTTGGTTCGGCTACAATTCACGAAAAACTGAAATTTTGCACCTTTCAACCCCCCTCCACCAAAAAACCCGACGCTCATAAGGGTGTAACTTTTTACTAAACAATGAAGGGGTTGTATAGAACAATTTGGCGTAGGAATCGTCCTTTCTCTTTGGATGTTGAAGTTTGGTCTTTTTTTGAACTAATTGCACCGTACTATAAGTGGTCTCGTATGCTATTTGTGTGCTCTAACAGCTGGGCCCTATTTCACAACGTAACTAGTCTTGTTACAAACCATGATTTTTAACAAATTTACTAATCCAGCTGATTACAGGCGTTTCACTAACGCACAATTGTAAATTTGTGATAACAAGTGAATTTTAACAATTTTACAAGCGTTCCGCCAGTAGTGTTTCACGAACGTTGGCATGGTAACGAACAAGACTTGTCAAAAAAAACTTGTAATTGACCATGACATTTCTACCTATGAATAGACCTAAGTAAGTAAGTTACAAGTGTTAATAAAGATGCTTTTCAAGGCTTCAATATTATTTTCAATGATTAGAACTATTTCATATTGTTTCTTTGTACATTTTATCATGCCCAATATGAGTTAAAAATTTTAATTTAATAAATTAGGAAAATCATCAGTACCAGTAGAATATAGGATATGTTTATAACATGTGAGATGGGGGAGACTACTCCAAGCTCACTGTAATATTATTTTTGGTTAAAGTAATGGATCTAAATGGATTTAAATTGTCTCATTAATTAATTTTTTCTTATTCCAAATAACATGAGGGTTATTTATATACATAGTTATAACATTGATGGGAACACTTGTCAAATTTTAGAATTGTAAACTTGTAGCTCATTTCCTTTGTGAAACGCCTGTAATTAACAACTTGTTATCACAAGTACTTCTCAGTAACCATGGTTAATAACAAGTTGCTTTGTGAAATTGGGCTCTGATGTGAATTAGAGTTGTAATTTATCATTACCAAGAATTGTTAGTATACAGTCTCTGTGCCACAAGTGTGAGTTTCTATTGGTTTATAATGAAACCATGGCCCAATTTCACAAAGCAACAAGTCTTGTTATTAACCATGGTTACTCACAAGTACTTGTGATAACAAGTTGTTAATGACAGGCGTTTCACAAAGGAAATGTGCTACAAGTTTACAATTCTACAATTTGACAAGGTATTCCCACCCATCAGTGCCATCTGTATTGGTTTTCGATACTTTGTATAGTTTGCACTGATATTGTTTTGTTGAAATTTGAATTATTTGTGGTAAAGATGGATTGATAAAATTGATTTTGAAAATAAATCAATCATTAGAAATCTAAATCGTTGAACCCTCATGTTATTTGGTATAAAAATAATAATAAATTAATAAGACATTTTCAATCCATTTAGATCCATTACTTGAACCAAAAAAATATTACAGTGAGCTTGGAGTAGTCTCCCCTCATCTCACATGTTATAAACATAGCCTATATTCCACTGGTACTGATGATTTTTCTAATTTATTAAATTAAATTTTTTTACTCATATTGGGCATAATAAAATGTACAAAGAAACAATATAAAAATCGTTCTAATCATTGAAAATAATATTGAAGCCTTGAAAAGCATCTTTATGAACACTTGTAACTTACTTACTTAGGTCTATTCATAGGTAGAAATTTCATGGTTAATTACAAGTTTTTTTGACAAGTCTTGTTCGTTACCATGCCAACGTTCGTGAAACACTTGTTCATAACCGGCGGAACGCTTGTATAATTGTTAAACTTCACTTGTTATCACAAGTCTACAATATTGTGCGTTTGTGAAACGCCTGTAATCAGCTGGATTAGTAAATTTGTTATAAATCATGGTTAGTAACAAGACTTGTTATGTTGTGAAATAGGGCCCAGATTTTGGTTGAAGGATGTCTAAATTAGAGAGACAAATACCTTGACAGCCGGCTGCAGTTTGATAATTCGCATTCGATGTTTGGTCTGCGCCAGACTGATGGTCAACTCGCGATGGGGGGCAAATGACGAGTCACCATGATGATGACGTCGGTGACGAGTTATTCCTTCTCCTCCTTCGTTCCTCCCTTTTCGCATCTTCTTCTCCCAATCCTCGCCCAGCAGTCGATTGATCATTCTACGATGGCGACCGTTCACCTGCAAAACATTTCAAAATAGGTGAAAAATGTGAAATCTGTAGTCTATGAAAAATACTTAATCTCATGAAAGATGAAATATTCGAAGATATTTAGGTGAAAATTCACAACAGGAACTTATTGATTTTCATGGGTTTTTAGTGTCACATTCTAATGCCTAGTTTATACAATGCCAATTCGCCTAGATGATTGTTTTAAAATCAAAAGATTCAATAGGTAAGCTTACATCTGGACCGTGTCTCATAAACATTTACAATCCACAATTACTCATAATTGGTGAATTCTATCGGTGTTTCTGTCTCATAAACGTTTCTCATAATTCGGAAATTTTACAATCTCAGCTGGCTAGATGCTATGACATGTAAAACCAGAAACTTTGCTGCTAATGTAATGATTTGATGAATGAATTGATGATATATTATTATGAATATAAATATCAATATACTTTTATATTTAATATTTTTCTTATGGAATTTGAATAGAAAGTAATATGTTGAAATGAACCATCAAAAACAAAACAGCATCCTACCTGTAAGGGTCTCCCCACCAATTAGTCATATATAAATAGGAAATATTTGTCTTCAAGAATAGGGCCTTTCAATAATCATCTGTTTATTTTCAAAACAACTTACACATTTGAGCTCATTCATGAAACTGTCTTTTCTAGTCAAAATTAGTCAATATAATCATGTATGTTATTAATAACATTGAAATTTGAAATCACATTAGAATAGTATTGTTAATCCCAAAATAAGATATTTCCTACATATGCATATTTTTCACTGAACAGTGACTGAGAATAGGTACCATTCCAATAATTTAAAAAGTGAAAAGTGTATTTCAAAGTTAAAATTGTAATGTAAACTTTCATCATCTTTCATTCACCATTTGAAAATCAGCATTCACTCACTCATGATTATTTATAACACACACCTATTATTAAAATACTAGCTATCAAGTTGGAATTATTGTAACAATAAACAAATAAATACCTATAATTATAATAATTGATTAGAATCTCCACAAATTGCTATATAAATAGTCAAAGGATTTCTGCAACTGCAAATATTGATCAATGTACTAAATAACAAGCGATAAATAAATACCTTGCAAGAGAAACATCCCTCGGTGGAGATAATTCTGTCATGTGAGGGTAGGTAGGGGTGATCGGCCGTGTCAATGGGGTAGGTGGGTATGCTAGCACCCAGGTCAGGCCTCGTGTAGCTGTTGCCTGCCATTGGATTGATGGTCGCCAGACAGTGACCCTGTCCGATGCGCTGATAGCCACTAGGACAGCCGCAAGCAAAGCCGACGCCACCGCTGCCAGCACTATCTAGCGGCGAACACCCGAACGAACACGGGCTGCCAGCGCACGCCGAGCTTACCTAAAAGCAGAACATAACAACGAACATAAGAATAAGAATATTTATTTCGCCAAATAAGATCCCGTGGTTAAATTTTTTCTCCATCCTCATTCCTCAGTACAGCACAAGATGCGTTGGTTAATGTGGAACCAGGATACTGTAAGCAGATTTTATAATACCGTAAATAAGTGAAATTTGACAATATCCTTGTTTTCTTCTTATTGTAAAGACATTTATTCAATATTGTTGGAAGGGATTGCTGCTCACCTGTATACAGAGCGCCCTGACCGCGTCGTGTTGAAAACCTTCAGGGCAACCGCAACGGTAGCTGCCAAGTGTGTTGACGCATGTGCTCGCTTCTCCGCACGGGTTCTTGCCATTGGCACACTCGTTCTCGTCCACACACTGATTGTAGTAGATGTGCTGCAGGAATCCATCCGGGCAGCCGCACCGGTAGCTTCCCATTACGTTCTCAAAACAAAATCAAGAAAATCAACCTTATTTTTCAGTTTCAATTCATTCAAACATACAAAAGGACAAATAATAATCAGGTACATAAAATTTCAAAACATACAATGAAATACTATACAAGAAACATGGGCTTCATAGTTGGGTGCGCTGTAGAGAAAAGTATAATTTGTCCAAGCAGAGAAGACATTGTGGCAAGATGGGAAAATAAATCCAGCTCGGTCAATATTGGCAAAAAAAATATAAATTTGGTCTCAAATTGTAGAAAACATTCTTCTCTACAATTTGAGACCAAAATTATAATTTTTGAACCAAAATTGATCGAGCTGGATTCTTTTTCCCATCTTTCCAGAATGACTTCTTTACTTGAGCAGACTATACCTAACCAAAAATATGGTTTCCCAAGTATAATCTTGTCAAGCAAAGAAGTCATTCCTTCAAAATGGCTGCTATTCAATGCTACCAGCAGTCGAATCTAAACATGGTATACAGTATAAAAAGGTTATAATCATATATTGTGAACATTGCATGTTCAAATTTGATTGGCTATATCGGTCATATGAGACGCCATAGTTTCGTCGGATTGCAGTAAAGTTCCATAAGGTTTACATTGAAAAGATGATTTGAGGATCGAGATTATTGTTATAAAAGAAGTTGTATTGAGAGCTTACGTCAACATGAATACTTTCTAGTTTCTTCCATAATCATATATACGTATTTGTCTCAGGTAAAATGTAACTTATTGTGGTTTTTCAATAGATTGCTATACGCTAAAATTTCACGTTAAGTGCTAGCACTTTTCCCTTCTATAAACTATAACAATAATAATTTTAAAGCAATACCAAAAGAGGATACTGTATATATTTTTTAATTGAAAAAATGTATTCAAAATGACATTTCTATCGAAATTGACATTTTTAATGAGTGTTTGATTCAAGTTCTGTGTTAGCACATATTTAGTATTCTATTAAGAGTTGGCGAAAATATTGAAAATTTCATCTCAGCTGGCTGTTGTTACTGTTACGGAACGCTTTACACTAATTTAGCCGCACTATGATTATACATCACTGTGATCATTTGAGAATGACTCTTATGAGCTGAAACATGTAATGCTAAAATAAAAATAATTTCAATAGGGTACTTTATTGATTCACATTTTAAATAGAAAACCACTCTGTAGTACAGACTCACCTGACAGCCGTGCTGGCACTTGGAGTCATCTTGACACTCGTCGGCATCGACGCAGCGCGTGCCCGAGCTGTGCAGCCGAAAGCCGCGCGGACACAAGCAGCGGAAACTGCCCAGCGTGTTGATGCACTGCCCCGGCGCCCCACACACGCTCGCGTTCAAGCATTCGTCTATGTCTGCACACATGCAAACACACACATCAATTCAACACTACAGTATTGTATGAAATTGAAAGAAAAGTCTATAACCTATTCACAATCACTGAGACGAAATAAACAAACTTTCAGCGAGTTTGTACTTGTAAAGATGAATTTTCCCTCATGCAAAAATCCCCGACGGTCAGCCAAAGTCGAACAGCTGTAGCCAATCACAGATCTTGTTGTTAAAGCTCAAGGACAAGTCAATATATATCATACTTATTTAAAGAGTTTGACAAATTTACGTGACAGAACTTGAGTTTTTTGCTGAAGCCCGACTTAACATTAGGACACTGAACATTAGGCCTTTTGAATGCTTGCTACCATCGGACTCCCCAGCAGTGTATGACTACCCAGGGACTTCTGGGACTACCCAGAATATGTGATTGGCTACAGCTGTTCGACTGAGCTCGAACATCGGTTCGTTTCACATAAAAGAAACCCTACCTCAATACGTAGACACACGCAAAAGTTTGTTCATTTAGTCTCAAGCGATCGTTCATAGGGTCTAGACATTGCTAACCACACTCACAAAAATGAAAATTTTTGACCCAGGATGATGAAAGAGCAAGGCGTCCCAATAGAAAAATTGTCAATTTAATTTTTCTCTAATATCCAAAACTACAAATAATACGAATCTATAACTATAAATGATAAACATCACCATAAATATTAATAATGATGTGGGTATGATTTATGGAATATTGAAAGCTTGGATACACGCTAGTAAAAGATAAAACGTTGTGAAAATGAAGCTGAAAATTTAAATTCTCCAGAAAACATACTTTCAATTAATGAAAACAAATAATTTGGAGACCTATAACACGATACATGCATATATTATTGAATTTCATCAATTGTATCAATACATCTGTATTGATATACAATGTGAAAGCCGGCTCAAGAAAAAATGTAAGGGAAGCCTCGTTTCCATTACTACAAAAGTGGCACGGGCACATGTTCCTAGGATGCTAGAAAAAACACGGAGTTTATAGAGCAACACAAACTGAGTAGCTGATTTTAATTGGCGTTACTCCATACATCATGTGCTTCTATTGCAAGTTGCGTCCGACATGTACCCGTGACTTGTAGTAATGGAAACTTACCCACACTACTATCCACACCCAAAACCTCATACAACATGATTCAGAGATCAATTCAATTTTTACGATTCAAGTATCAAACAAATTACAACACAATAACCGCGACTTGTGGTAATTGAAACCTACCTACACTACTCCGGTGTGGAGTAGTAAAATATGAGATATAGTAGAAATATGTACATTAGCTCAAAAACATTATTCAAAGAAACAGAACAGACAAAAAATATCACTAATTGTTTTTGACCGATATAACATTGGAGTTTTTATCGCACAAAGCTAATTTACACCGTACGTTGGAAATAGTTGTGTGTGGCTTACCGAGGCAGCGATCGCCGATCTTGTGATATCCGTGCGAAGGGCACGTGCACTCATAGCTGCCCTGCGTGTTGAGGCACGCGTGCTGACACACGTGCTGGCCCGTCGCGCACTCGTCCACATCCACACACGTGACACGATCCGTGTGCAACCGATATCCGCTGGCACAGCCGCACTCGAACGAGCCCTCCGTGTTGACACACGAAAACTGACACGGAGAGTGGTCGCACTCGTTCACGTCTGCAAAACAAATTCACCAACATTTCACAAGAAAAATAAGATAAGAGAATAAATTCAGAAGGAGAGCATTTTTCAAAGAGTACAGTTCCGTGTGGATATAACTTATGTGTGATCCACTTTCCTTTGGACTTTTTTCATGCATTTTACTTTAGCAGTTGTCACTTGCAAAATTATCTTACTATTTTATTCTCTCCTATTCTAAGTTACTTAATTTCACTTTGATTTGAATTGTGAAGTGCATGTAATCTATTTTGCTATATGAGTTGAGGTAAACTCGTTTGTCCTGTTGTTTCCATAATGATTATCAATAAATGAATGGAAATTAAACATCAAAATGAACCAATAACAATATAAAAACCTATACTCTATTCACAATGACTTGAGACGAAGTAAACAAAGATTTTTCGTGTGGGTGCGCGTAAGTATTGGGTGGCTACCTTAACCAATAAGACACGTCATAGCATTGGCAATGCGTATTTGTGATAAGTTTTTTGTGATGACTGTGTCGTATCGTTGCTATGTTTGTCATCATAACAGTAGCCACCCTGAATGGGTGGCATTGTAAGTCATTCAAGTAATTGTGAAAAGGTATTGTCAAATTTCGACTCATCTAGAAATATTGGTCATCATAATATATTCACAGGTTATGTCACTTATAATCTAAGTGGCCGACTATAGTCTGTCCAAGCAAATAAGAGGGTCTTCAGATAATATGTTACTGCTTGCAGTTGCAAATCCTATTTTTATAGTGCATTAGAATATCTGTATAAAAATGCGAAGTTTGGAATGGAAACTCTCATTTTTAGGAAAGGATAATTACATCCTCAACATTGGCCTTGAAATGATGATGAGGGATGACGACTGCCTTTTAGGAAAACAACTTTATTAGTATAGTCTGTCCGGGTAAAGAAGACATTCTAGCAAGAGAGGAAAATGACTCCAGCTTGGTCAATATTTGTTCAAGAATTATAAATGTGGTCCTAATAGTAGATCAAATTGTTTCGTAAAGGGTGACACAAAAAACGGGAATTTTTGAAGTAACACTTACGTGAATAAAGGGAATGTAATCATTAATTTTATTGTTGAAAATGTGAAGTAGAATAGTTGCCATTAATAGCTGTAACAAGAAAAATGCCAATATTCATGGACAATGTCTTTGAGATGACGACCATTCAAACGTATACATTCCTGGAGGCAAACAGTAAGATTTCCATGTAAGCATGGAATGTCGAAGCACTGTGTTTTACTTTTTCTTGTGGGGCCATTTGAAAAGTAAAGCATAGCCTATGCTTTACGCTCGAAAATAATTATTGAGTTGAAAACAAGGATTCATATGGAGAAATCGCTGAAATTCGCATTGCAGTGATTCAACTCAATGCAAAATTAGCAGCCATGCAAAATAACCATGTTCGCTTCCAGGAATCTATACATACGTTTGAATGGTCGTCATCTCAAAGACATTGTCCATGAATATTGGCATTTTTCTTGTTACAACTATAAATGGCAACTATTCTACTTCACATTTCCAGCAATAAAATTAATGATTACATTCCCTTTATTCACGTACGTGTTACTTCAAAAGTTCCCGTTTTTTGTGTCACCCTGTACAATTTGAGATAAAATTGATAATTTTTAAACCAATATTGACCGAGCTTGAGTAATTCTCCCATCTTGCCAGAGGGTCTTCTTTGCTTGGACAGACTATACTACTGATCATTCTCAACTACATTCAGAACTCTTGAAATTGATGTTTTATGAAATTGAACCATGTTTCTTTTGATTTACTCACCCAAGCACTTGGTCTGCCCCGCATCAGCTTTATACCCTTTGCTGCAAATACATCGATAGCTGCCCAGCGTGTTCACACACCGGCCGTTGCGGCACAGGCCCGGTACAGTGCGGCACTCATCGATATCGCGTCCTGTGACGTCATAGCCCACGTCACCGCTGCCACACAACTCCCTGAACGCGTCACTGGTCTGGGCAGGACAGTGCTCGCAGTGCGGGCCCCAAGCGGCGCCCAGGCTGCAACAGCAATCGCTGCGAGTCGCCAGCGACTGATCACTGTTGTCGCTGAGGTGCTGGCAGCGACCGCGCGGTCCCACTAACTTATGGTAGCAGTGGCCTTTGCGCTCGTCTAAACAAACAAACAATTAGCTCTCTCAGAACATTCGGCACATAAAATATTTTAAATACTCAAAGTTAAAGATGGTAGAATCATTAGATATTGCAGTACACCAACTGCTTGATAATTATAATAATTAATTAAAATCTCCATATATTGCTACATAAACAGACAAAGGACTTTTGCAACTGCAAATATTGACCAATTTACTAAATAGCAAGCGAGATCCATTGAATAAAACTGTTCAAAAAACTGTGCCTGGACTGGGAATCGAACCCAGTACCTCTCGGTTGCTGGCCGAGCGGCTTACAAAGGACCCATTCAATGGATCTCGCTTGCTATTTAGTAAATTGGTCAATATTTGCAGTTGCAAAAGTCCTTTGACTATTGATATACCAATATATGAAGATACTAATCAATTAATTATTATTATTATATTCAATATTGATCAAGGTTGAGTGGTAGAAAAGACTTCCTAGTCCCAACTCCGCCTAATAGAGAATATTTTCATTACATTCCATTAGTAAATCTCCCTCATTTGGAAGATGAGCTATCGTTATAGTAAAGATGGTCAGTCGTTTATCGTCTCTAGAATAATGATTGTTGCATTACACACCAACTAATTAATTGGATGTTATTCAGAGGTATTCTGTACCGTCACTTGGTTACGGAAGCTGGCTTATGGCTGAGAGGATCAACGTAACGAGATATTTCATAAAGGCTACAGAGAGAACTCTTCAGGGTTTCATTATCAGGATTGTAATTGGATTGGATTGACTATTACAATCTTGTGGGGTGTCTAAGTGTCTTGAGTGATGAAGGTTCATCATTATATAGTGTGGCTGCATAGATCTACCAAATCATTTGAAGAATTGTATATTGTAGAATAATTTGATTTTTTCCTATTGCTTTTATGACAATTGTCAATTTGGTATGAATTATTGAAGAATGCATGAAAATACACTTGAAAAATTGTATAAATTCGGTTCCTTTTTCTTTTTCTCTTACTTTTTTCTGTTTTTCTTCTTTTTCTTCTTATTTTTCTTCTTAACCCTTTTTTGCCATTACAGCGTAAGCTTGAATTTGGTATAAATTTACTATTCAACACAAATGAAGAATACATGAATATAAAAAAGTTTGAGCAGCATAAAATCGTGAAAAACAAAACCTACCTAAGCACTGTTTGTTGTCAAAACTGGGCTTGAAGCCGTCGTGACATTCGCAGCGATAGGAGCCCAATGTGTTTACGCAGCGACCGTTGGCGCACACGCTGGCGTTTGTTAGGCACTCGTTTATGTCTCGACACTCGTCTGCCATGCCAACCTGCCAACAAAATCAAACTTTATTCATGTTTCAGGAAAAAAATCAATCAATAGTATAATATAATCTTACTTGAGACGAAATAATTCAATCAATAGTATATAATAATAGTATTGAGACGTTCAATCAATAGTATATAATCTTACTTGAAACGAAACATTTTGCATTTGTGTCTAAGGAAAGTCTTCTATTCGAAACGGTCGACCGTAGTCGAACAGCTGTAGTCTTGTTTACGCTAAAAGAGACAAGAGCTGTGATTGGCTACAGCTTGGTATAATTATTGATGTGCGCGATTTTTCTACCTCTCCGCTCTTGGGGAAACAAAATGCTTACAAAGCAGTAAACTCAGTAACACTACAGACTTATTTTTGCCAGTATCCAATTCAATAATCTCTAGATTTGTTGTAGGTACTACATGAAGTGCTATCTCGCGAAAGCCAGCATAACTAATTCATGGAAACTACTATTTACAGGAAGTACAATTTAATAAGAAAACTCAAATTTTGTCAAATTTCACTAATTTATTATAAAAGCTTACAGAAGCAGGTTTCACTTACCAATGCATCACTTACCAAGATACATTTTCTCAAGATGTAAAAGAAGAAAAGATGTAAAGATTTTCTGAAGATGTAAAATGTGAAATCTGGTTGTGTAAGCTTTTATAATAAATTAGTGAAATTTGACAAAATCTGAGTTTTCTCATTATGGAGAGATTTCACAATATCACCATCAATTCTACCAAGTTCAATTTACATTTTCGATTACTCAGTAATAATGCAATCTTATAAATTCAGTAGACTAATAGACTGAATTTTTATTTATATATATGAGAAATAAGCCTACATGAGCACTGAAGCCTGTACGTAGTCTCATAAAAAAGCATTTAATAATATGTAGTGAATAGAAAAATATGAGAGTACCAGGAGGGTAAAAGAAAATAAGATACATACAGGGGTCAGGGAGATTAATAGTAGAGCACCATACACAGCAACAGACGGACGGAGGAAATATCTCTCTCATATTATTTAATGTTGCAACAGGTAATATTTTTCCTCCTTCCGTCTATTGCTGGGTGCGCCTTGCCTAAAAAAAAATATTATTGAAGAAGAAAGTCAAGAATAATTAGCCTATTGTTTGAAAATTTTTTCCACATTTCTACTAGTTATTATCATTGAGGAAGAATATAGAAGACTCACTATTCTTTTCCTATTATGCTGACCATTCAATCACTCTTCTTTTAAAACTTGTATCAGATTTTTAAGGTTGAGTGTAAGAGAGGACTGCTGAGTCCTAACTTCGCCTAAGTAGAAAGTTAATAAATGAATTTTCTATTGATACGTACAATCAGTGAAATAATTTGGAATGTTATTTGAGCATTTTGATGAAGTTCTCCAATTTGATAAATTTAGAATTATAATAGTATACCTGGCTATAGCCTTCAGGGCAGATACACATGAATGAGCCAATCAGGTTCTTGCATTTGTACTTGCAGTTGTTAGCTGGAGTCACACATTCGTCCACATCTGCAAAAATACAACAAAGAAGATTCTTGATAAAAAGATGTCGTGAATAAAAAGAGGTGATTGTCAATCCATAATTCAAGAAGACACTCAATATGACAATAATGTCAAAACAAATAATCAAATCGAAAGTTCTTGGGTCATTATCAGGACCGTTGAGTTCGATTGCTCGACAGTTCGTAGCGAATTCTTTATATGGGGACATCTTAAGAGCGTTGAGACTAGGCAAAAAATCTTATTGACCTCAAGACTGAAATCAATTATAGCCAACTCCAACATCCCGGAGGACACAATGCGTCGCAAAATAATCAGTCTTCAAAATCGATTGAACCAATGTGATAGGCGCGATGGACAACACTAAACAGATGTGATTTTTTCAAATTCCACTCTTGACTAAGACATTTTCAGCATTGAAAATGTTTTGTAAAATCTTCATTGGTTTATTATGGTTATTTCGAAATTTCCCGTTTCTCTGCGCCTCCCTGTATTATACATTAAGGAATAAAGAACTTTAAAACAGGGCTGTTTAAAATAATTGAAACATAAATAAAAATCAAACACCCTTTTTTTGAAAACTTTAAAAATTATAAAACAAAACTTTATAATTTTTAAAGTTTTCAAAAAAAGGGTGTTTGATTTTTATTTATGTTTCAATTATACATTAAGGAATATTCACAATACGATAAAATATAAAATGATACATGTATCAAATAAGCATAAACAATCGAATTGAAACATCTTGTTACAATATTAGAGCATATTGTATCAATAATGATATAATTACAAATTTTACAGTTTTGGATTAGTGTTTTGATCTGTGTTTTGGTGCTCTCAGACTTTCTCAATTGTAAAAGATTTTTCTGAATCTAAATTACAGTGAGAATAATCAAGAACTTTTACCATGTTTCCTATTGGCGAAACATGGTTATGTTGGCGAGGTGGAATTACCTTTTGGTCTCCCCACCAAATGAAGCCATAAGTTAAGCTAATAATAATAATGATTAGATCAATATTCAAATTGGAAAGAGACACATCAAATTCAAATATCATGTAACATTATAAAACCTCTTGCATAAAAATGATATTGATAAATTATCATTAAAACACGCTTGAGTTCGAATTAAAGATGGACCACACTGATTAAAAGAATTATCAATAATTTATATAAGGGTGATTAGCTGTTTACGATATTCGGATAATTCTCAGGTTTGGAAAGCCTCACCCGGAAAACCATCTTCATACCGTAAAGCGGTAGACGGGGTAAGTGGTGGCTATAGTTGTTTGACTAGCCGTCTAGAGCAGGACTAAACAGGACCTATCTGTGCTTGTAGCGTAATATACAATTTGTACCTTGACAATGCCTGCCATCGGGTGCTAGCGAGTATCCGTAGGGACAGATGCAGCGGAACGATCCGGGAACATTGTGACAGCGGAACGCACACTGATTGGTCATCTCCACACACTCGTTCACATCCTCGCAAACCTGTAAAAATATCGAAATAATCGATAATATTTGTCGATAGATTCAAGATTCATCAAACATCAAGCTACAAACAGTAGCGGTTCCAGATCCTGAAAACTAAGGAGTCATCTTTTACGGGGCGGGTTCGGAGTTTATGAAAATGCCTATAAAGGTTGGTTCACATAGTCTTTCCAAGCAAAGAAGACCCTCTGGCAGGATGATAAAATGATTCCAGCTCGGTCGATATTGGTTCAAAAAATATTGATCAGGTCTCAAATTGTAGACCAGAATGTTTCCTACGATTGAGAACAAATCAATAATTTTTGAACCAATATTGACCGAGCTGGAGACATTTTCTCAACTTGCCAGAGAGTCTTCTTTGCTTGGACAGACTATACCAAGATTCTTAGACACAATTAAGTGTGTTTTATGCTGGGTTTATACGATGCCAATTGGCAAGACAATAAATGTTTTTTGGAACCGACAGCTGATGTTGTCAATTTAGAGTTTTCATGCAGCCATGAATAGAATATAAAAAAACTCTAAAATCCATGAATATTAAAAAAATTTTAAACTCTAAAATCCATGAAATTCTCCAAACTCTAAAGAGTTTTTACTCAGCCATGCCTGGATGATGATTTTAAAATCAAAATATATAATAGATACTTTAGCTTTATCAGCTGTTCATTTCAGAAAACAATAGTTGTCTCACCAATTGGCATCATATAAACCCGCTTTTTTGGAAAGTTGCCAATTGTGTATAGTATGTCCAAGCAAAGAATACATTCTAGCAGGACGGGAAAATGACTTTAGCTCAGTCAATATTGGTTCGAAAATTATAATTTTGGTTCCAACTTGAAGATCAGAATGCTTCCTAATCAATGTTCTCCTATGTTTGAATCGATAATCACTGAGCAGGAGTCATTCTCCCATCTTGCCAGAATGTCTTCTTTGCTTGGATATGGCACTATGACAAAAATGAAATTACCTGCATTGGTCCAGCAGTGAAGCCTTCATTACACGAACACTCGAATCCACCATCAACATTTGTACACGTTCCATTACCGCATATATTTGTACCACTGTTACATTCGTTATCATCTGAAAAACAATTACACAATTTTTGAAAGTGTAATTATTACATTGTAGGAAACAATTGTTCCAGTGTATTGATGGTAGAGATTTGACAAGGGTGAAAGATTGGTGTAGCTCATCTAGACATCAAGTAGGCCTATACATGACGCCAAAAAGTTAGTTCTAAGTAGATTTTAGTGTTGTTCAGGTGGTGCCTGCTCCACAAAGGCTTTGTAATTTTTATTCAGTCGTTAAAATCGTATTTTGAGTTCAATCAAAAACAGCTAAAAACATTGCTAAGATTTGTTAAAAACTATCCAATTGAAGAAAGATTTTTTCCTAAAAAAAAACCCTTCTACCACGGGTATATTCCATAACCCCCAGACCCCCGGTGAGCCAGTTCCTCTACAGTTCCCTTTCTGTTTTTTTTTTTTTTTGGAAATCGAGCACTGCTGTCTGAAAGTATTATATTTTTGTCTTTTTCGTGGTGGGAGAACCACGGATCTTTTTTTGTAACATATAAATGTTACAAATAATTCTTCAGTCGATAAAATGTATTCTAATATTTAGTTGGCATGTGTAGTATGAAACTAATGGAAGTAATTCATCTTTGAGTAGCCTAATCATTGTGGAATACCTTTCAAACACAATCATTGTGATACTATTTTCCGAATTAAAAAGGGCGGAATTTCAAGATATCTAGATTCTCAAATTCAAAAGATCATTGAAACAGATATTTTACACAGGCTACGCCACCTTGGGAGACATACGTAACAATTGGCGTAATATGCTTCTCATCAACACGCCAATTTCGGAATATTTGACAAAGAATAAAGCTATTCTAATGATTAAAATTGAACTTCAAATCAATTCTCAAAGTTAATGTTTGACTATAACATATGCCTGTATACGTATGCCTGTATACGTAAGCCTGTTTGACGTATAACATGCTATGCATGTTATGCTAGTCTGTCTATGCAAAGAAACCCCTCTGGCAAGATGAAAAAATGACTCCAGTTCAGTCAATATTGGTTCAAAAATTATTGATTTGATCTCAATCGTAGGAAACATTGTGATCTGACAGACTATAGCTCATGTCAAATCCTTCCATAGAATCAATCAGGGTTGTCTACAATTTAATTTGTGTTCTGTTCAATTCACTGGCGCCTCGTGCCCACGAAACAGGTGATGTGCCTGTATCTTTTACTGTAAAGCAATTCACCTGTTTCGTGGGCACGAGTGGTTCAATTACTCATTACAATTGATCATTCTATTCGGGTTGAATACAAACTGTTTCAAATTAAATGAAAATACATAATAATCAATCAGTTTTAATTGAATTTGCCAGGGATTGACAACGGTGTAGTAACCGTAACTGTAATATTAGCCACAATATCACATAACTACCACAATATCACATAACTACCACAATATCACATTTCACAACCACTCAACAAACAATCTGTTTTAATGAAAACTTGCTTAATTTAAAACAAATTGAGATATTTAAGTTGAGTGTTCTTAAATTGTGTGTTAACATAATTAGGTTTGAGATAGTGTTCAAGAAACAGCATAATGTCATATTTTTTTCAAAACTTTCCGATAGAGGTTCTCCCGCAGCTGAGTATGAGATAAATGACCTTTGAAAAATAACTTCTACTCACGCTTCTACTACTTACACTCAACTCTTTACTTACTTGAATTAATGCATTTAATGATATGAACTGCATTTAATTATACGGCTTAAGACGTTGTTTATAATGTAAATATTTACTCTTCAAGACAATAACGAATATAAACTGTATTCAAGTATAATAAATATAAATCAATGATTATTTACCAATACAGCGTTTTCCGGTGGAATCGAGTATATATCCGTTGGGGCACTCGCAGCGGAACGAGCCGTCGGTGTTGATGCAATCCCCTCCCTCGCAGGCATTCGCCATGAACGCACACTCGTTGAGGTCCTCCCCGGACTCCAGTCTGCCACGGCCAGAGGGGCACATACGGCTAAACTCGTCTACAACATTAATACACAAACATAAACACTAATACTCTGTTTATAACAATATTGATAGTCCAGTACGCAGAGAATTTTTTCTGCAGAAGGTGGTGAATGCCAGCCTGAACTACTAATGTTTCAGTATGAAACATTTCCTCCTTCCTTCCTTAATCGCCTTTTTTTATTAAATCGTTATTATGCTTAATGCTATCTAATAACTCTATTTTTATTCATTATGTTCTTGATATTTTTTGCTTTCTCAATACCATTATAATTTTTTTCTCATTTCATTCTTGTTAAGATTGTTTATAATTCACAACAAATGAGCTAATTGTGTTCTATTTATACTTTATTTTAGTTCAACGTTGTGAATAATTTTTGTATTGAAATGGCACCTGCTGAAAAACCCACGGGTTCAGCAGGACCAAAAAATGTAATAATTTATTTTTAAAAAATTGATTGAACTTAAAATGTGATTTAATTGTTTCAAATGCTTCATAATGTGTATTTGGATAGTGCACAAAAAAACTTTCTAGGTGCAACTTTTGACAGCCATAAATCCTCGCATTTTTTAGTTTTTTTCGCATGTACCGTAACTCGAAAACGATCCACATTTTCATATACATTCTCATAGTAAATTGTAGAGGACAAAATTTCGCGTTGATTGAAAAAATAAAACAAAAACCGATGGAATAGAAAACTTTTTCCATTCATTAAAAATCACATTTGTTTCAAATTTTTCAAAATTTGTTTTAATAGTTATAATGTAGCCCAGGAAGTAACAAAAAATTTACTACTTTGTACTTTTTTAACTCAATTTTTGATGCTCTACAACTTTTAGGAACAAACAACTTTAGGGTAGTACAATTTTTTCGTTACTTCATGAGCATTTACCCCCCCCCCCCCATCCTTCCTAAAAGTTGTAGAGCTACAAATTCTGTGTATCTGAAATCCGCTGTGTAGAGAGGATAAACGATACATTTTTTCAAAATTCAATCATGAAAGCCCGTCCGATAGATAGAGCCGAACAATAACTTGGAAACGATAACATAAAAATGTAATAATTCGATACGCACCAGAGCCCTCTACAGGGCATGGCTCACAATCCCTGCCCCAGGCCGCTCCCATGGAGCAACAGCATTCCTTAACGGTGATCATTTCTTTGCGTGCCACCGAACACTGTTCTGAAACATAAAACAGAACCCATATCTTAACATTGAAAGATGGAAAAATAATTTCAAGACCAATCATAGGTTGAGCCAACCTAAAACAGTAGTCTCTTCTTTTCAACACTTTTTATCTACTCTTAGTTACTCTGTCTGGTGAGGAATCTCTAACACACCATATATTTTCGATTATATCTCGGCTCATAGGACACAAAGACATTTGTGGTTTTTACTAGTTGATTGGTACCATCCGACACTACAATTTGAGCTACGTTTTCATTGGATTTGGTATTGATTAGTTTTTTAATTGAATAAATAACATTTGAAGTGAGACAATTTGGATGTGTTTATTTACGAATGTGTATTGGTGAATCAGGTGATCAGCAAATTTTGGAATACTCCGCTATCATCGATGATAATAATTTTTAGAAGAATGTGTTTATCAATATATTCATGTTAAAGTATTGGTGTGTATGGATTCTTTATTTTTTCGAATTAGTGGAATATTTTCAAGTTTCCAACTACAGTACTTTCTTTAATAATAATAATAATCGTGTAACCTGGCTGGCTCAGGTCTGATGTCAGAGTTTCCAGGTCGCTCCTGATCAATTTCAGGTCCTATGACATGACTTAACGACATTTTTAAGGCAGCCGGGACCGACGGCTTAACGTGTCCATCCGAAACACGGAAAAGTGGCCTGAGAAAAATTTCTGGTCTGACCTGGCTTTGACCTTTGGGTTGCAACGCCAGCACTTAACCCACTCAGTTACACCACACCATTTTTTTAATAATGTTATTAATATCGTCAAACTGAATCTGACAATGATAAAAAACGCACTGGTGTATACTGGAATAGAACGCTTAGCAAATCGTCTGAAACTATATAGTCTGCCCAAGCGAAGAAGACATTCTGAAAAGATGAGAAAATGACTGCAGCTGGATCAATATTGGTTCAAAAATTATAAATTTTGTCTTGAAATGTGGAAAACAATCTGATCTACAATTTAAGACTAAACTTATATTTTTGAACCAAAATTGACCGAGCTTGAGTAATTTTACCATCTTGCCAGAGGGTCTTCTTTGCTTGGACAGACTATACTCACATGAAAGCATTAAGAACAGTTACGAATCTTACATTTTGACTTAGTTTTGATCTCTTTTTTGAGAATAATTTCCATGAGATATGACTATGAAACTTTTCTTATAGAGATCTTTTTTGTGTTTTTTGTACTGGTTTGTGATAGAAATTAGCATAAAAGGTTGAAAATAGACTAATATGTTTGAAGATTGCTACGATTTGTAGCAAGTCAAATGTGAGAACGCACACAAGAAACACATCCGCTATAAGGCTCGATACATGATACAATATATCAATGTGTACATCTTGAGTGTAAGAGAGGGCCGGCTGCGCCCTTACTTCGCCCTCCCAGGCTTAAAATAAAGGCAGCCATTCAATTCAATGTAAAAGCAGGCTATAATTCACCTATGTCGCTTTGCCAGTGCTATTTTATATAGAATTAAATTATTCAAAGTAATACTAGAAGTAGAGAGATAATTATTAATTTCAATAGAGAATTGATTTTCAAAGTAGTTTCTCTTGGAAAACGTTTGACGAATGAGCAAATCTTCCATGTATCTCTGTTAGATATCATCAGAATTTGAAAGTATGGCAAATTAATGGCGGTTTTTTTATACTGTTATGGAGCGTATCACACCAATGGCCACCCTATGAGTATACAGTCTCTATAGTACGGACCATATAATAATGTGTAAATTACATCAGTTCAAAATAAATACGTGACGTATAGCCAACTATTTACTGAGCTACTATGGAGTGATTCAAAAAGAGCGCTGATTTCGATACATCAAATTTGGAGGTTTTTTTTAAGAAAATCTTAAAGTACATCAATATGTTGATCTGACTTTCCGAGTTAATGTATGAATAATGATGTCACGCATGTGTCTTCCTATAAAGCGCTGCCACGCATCAATACTGTCCATGTTATTCACTATTTATTATATCTATTATATTATACTATCTATTACATTCACTATTAAAATCTGGTACTTTCTAGGAAGATGGGGAAAATGACTTCAGCTCGGTTAATATTGGTTCAAAAATTATAAATTTGGTCTTAATTTGTAAAACAGAATGTTTTCTACAATTTGATACCAAATTTATAATTTTTAAACCAATATTGACCGAGCTGGAGTCATTTTCCACCTAGCCAGAATGTATCCTTTGCTGGACCAGACTATAATAGTGAATAACATGGACAGAGTTGATACGTGCCATCGCAGTAGAGGAGGACACATGCATAACATAATTTTTCTTATATTAAATCGGAAAGTCAGATGAAAATTTTCATGTATTTACTTCCGATTCTTCGTTTAAATAACCCTCTTCAATTGAAATATTTTTTGAATCACCCTATATGATAATCTATAGAGATATTAATACCTCTGAAAAAGATGTCATAGCAAACGTCCTGTCTGATATCGATGCATTTCATGCCGTTGGGACTGAGTAGAAATCCCTCAGGGCAGTCGCATATCACTCCCCCATCCGTATTTATACAGGCTCCGCCCTCACAAATGGTCGCGCTCTCGTCACATTCGTTGATATCTGCCAATCGAAAGAGAAGAAAAATTATCATATTTGTGTAACGAGAACCAATAAATCATTTATTCATGAAGAGTGGACATTTGCCGAACAGCACAATCTTTCCCCATCAGAACAATGTTATTTTATCAATCTCTTGGAGCAGGAAGTGCTGTTATAGTCTGTTCAAGCAAAGAAGACCCTCTGACAAAATGGGAGAATGACAAAAGCTTGGTCAATATTGGTTCAAAAATTATCAATTTGATCTACTATTAAGACCACATTAATAATTCTTGAACAAATATTGACCAAGCTGGAGTCATTTCCCCATCTTGCCAGAGGGTCTTCTTTGCTTGGACAGAATATATTTATGGGAAGAATTTCACGTTCTTTATACGTCACGTTCAGGGACTCAACTTTTAACTTTTTTTATTTCAATTTTATTTCGATATATAATAGAATTCAATACATTTGTAGTTAATAATACAATAATGATTGAAATAAACATGAAAATAATAAGTTCAGTCGCTGGAGAATTGAACTTTCTTTCCAATGACATAATGATCGTGAAATTCTATCCATAATAACGGCGCTATCTGCTCCAAGAGATTGATTAAGATTACATTGCTCTTATGGGACATAATTCTGCTGTTCAACAATTGTCCTTCTGCTACCAACCACTCTTAGTACAACTATTACAATGATCTATAATAATAGCTGGTAATCCTTCCCAAACGAGAATACCATATTGGATAATTGATTTAACGCATGCATAATAAACCGACCTTTTCAACTCAAAACTTGGCTCAGTGGATTGAAAGCAAGCAGAGTAACCTTCTGAGTCGCTTCTTTACAAACTGTATGTTTGGACTCCACATGTGTGTAATATTCCGAAATATTGTTCAAGATTTCTCTGAACAGCATAAATCCAATAGGAATAATAAAAGGATAATTTTTATCTCATTGTGGCCCCACTTTCCCCTACATTAATTATTTTTCCCATTGGTCACCCCATATATACGTCCCTGATTTGTACGAATTAAGTTGATAAATGATCGGGTATACCTTCGCAAGCCGTTTTCTGTGGATTCAGTCGATAGCCTGAGATGCAGGTACAGAGGAAAGAGCCCATCAAGTTCTGGCAATGGCCGGGAGGCGGACACGTACCACCTATCTGTAACAAAATTACATTATTTCGCAAAATAGACTAGATTCTATAGCCTACCCTATCCACGATTACTTTAAGACGTAATAAACAAACTTTTACCGTGTAAGTATGGATTGGCTACCTCAGCCACGACAAAACATAGTAAATACATCTACATAGCATTGACAACGTTTATTTTTCATTTGTTTTTATTGTTTCTCTGTCATTAAACTTATAAATTTATTATTACTATATGAGAAGTTATATACTACTATACTTATACTACTTTCCCAAACTATCATGTAGCATCCCACTATAGAGTTATTTTATTCTGACGGGACTGTGTTGCTATGGTTTATCATCGCAACAGAAGCCCTGTTAGATAACTTTGTAGGTTTGTTTATTTCGTCTCAAGTCATCGTGAATGAGGTTTAGAGATTTGTGTACAGGAAACAAACAAAATACTATAATTACTCATATACAGAGTGTTTATAAGGAGGAATGTGCACCAAACGTCTATTCATGCTGATCGATTTCTAAAAATCTGTTTAATAAGACTAGTTCTCTCCAGACCGTGCTTTGACAATTATTAATTATTGTTTCCTGTCTTATTGCTAATAATTCTTTGAAACCTAGGCTTCCATTATTTCACAGCATGAACACAAGTTGAAATAGGTCAATCTAGAATCTGCTGTATAATTCAACGGATCTCAACAAACTATAGCACATTCTTTTCAGCTCATCAAGACGGTCTGAATTCATGAATCATATGGTCAAAATTGAGAAAAAATATTCCTGAGTAAATATTGATTTTTTCATCACATACCAAAAAATTCAATTTTTCGAGGCGTAGTAGGCTATAGTTTCGGAGAGCACACCTTCAGGATAGCAAGCAATTTGGAGAAAAATTGAAACAACTTATTTTTTCTGCTGGTGTAGTCCGTCCAAGCGAAGAAGATATTCTGGAAAAATGGGAAAATGAGTCCAGCTCGGTTCATATTGGTTCAATAATGTTATAAATTTGGTCTTAAATTGTAGATCAAAATGCTTCCTACAATTTGAGACCACATTTATAATTATTAAAGCAATATTAATCAAGCTGGAGTCATTTTCCTATCTTGCCAAAATGTATTTTTTGCTTGGACAGGCCATACAGAGTGTTTCAGGAGGAATGTGCAATACATTGCAGGCTGATTTCTTAAACCAATTAGAGAAACAGTTCAATGGGACAAACGCCCGAGAACGCTTTGTTACCGAGATTAAAATGGCGGAAAATGTAAATTTTTCAAAATATATTGATTTTTTCAATCTTTTAGAGGCTTTATTCGGGGTCTAAAATAATCAATTCCCAAGTAAAATTAGCTGAGGAATTCAATGAAACCAGTTAGAAGTTTGTAACTTCAACGTTTATTAAGATAATCAGGAAAATATGCTAAAAACACCATTTTTCAACAATTAACGGTTATAACTTAATATGAAATCATGAATTTGTATTTTTAATTGATTGAAGTTGTAGAGGGTAAAGTTCTGAACGAAAAGTTAACTGGCAGCGATTGTGTAAATCTCACCCAAATGTCAGAAATTGCGAATAAACACTGATTTCTCTTTTTTCGCTATCTCGGTAACAAACCGGTTTTTGGGTATGTCCCATGGAACTTTTTCTCTACTTGGTGTAAGGAATCAACCTGCAAAGTATTGCTCATTCCCCTGAAACACCGTTTATATAGGGGACTAGTGAAATTGGCTGTTATTTACCTCTTGACATTCGTCGACATCGCGACAGTGCTGACCATCGCTGGACAATGTATAGCCTTGGGCGCACTCACACCGGAACGATCCAATCGTGTTCCGGCACCGTCCATTCCGGCACAGGAAAGGCATCGAGTGACATTCGTCCACATCTACACACAAAAAATTTAAGATTTTCAAGTTTATTTCATATTCTCAAAGATTTTGATTGCATTGAATAATTTGGTTTTCAGTCTTATTAATTCAAAATTCTCATAATATTTTTCCAGGACCAGAAATTATTGTGTGAATGAATTATTATTACAGTCCAAATTCTGTTCTTTGATAAATTCCTCGTTCCGAAACCAGCTGATGAAAAGTAAACAGTGTTCAAATTTTTTAACCTGTAACTGCGACTGGAATCAAGTACCAGTATTTGTTTGTCAATATTTCAATAAAAAATAATAATCGTGTAACCTGGCTGGCTCAGGTCTGGTGTCAGAGTTTCCAGGTCGCTCCTGATCAATTTCAGGGCCTCTGACATGACTTAACGACTGTTCTTAGGCAGCCGGGACCGACGGCTCAACGTGTCCATCCGAAACACTGGAAGTGGCCTGAGAAAAATTTCTGGTCTGACCTGGGTTTGAACCCGGGACCTTTGCATTGCAACGCCAGCATTTAACCCACTCAGCTGTGCAATTCTTCTTAGGCTGATTCCTTACACCAAGTAGACAAAAAATTTTCATAGTACAAACCCCCAAAAACGCTTTGTTCTCGAGATAACAAGGCGGAAAATTGAGATTTTTCAAAAAATATAAATTTTTCTAATTTTCTAGAGGCTTTACTCAGGTTCTAAAATTAACAAATCCAATGTAAAATAGGCAGATAAATTCAATGAAACCAGTTAGAAGTTTGTTACTTCAACGGTTATTGAGATAATGGAAAATATTCTAAAAAATGCCATTTTCAACAATCAAGGGTTATAACTGGATAAGGAATAATAAATTTGTATTTTTATTAATGAAAGTAGATGAGAGTCGGATTCTAAAAAAACTGTTGAATGGCGATTGTGTAAATCTTACCTAAATACCAGAAATAGCGATCAAAAAACACAAAATAGACAAAACATAGAACAAGTGGAAATTTTGTGTTTAGTAGCGTTTCCTTATCCAGTTATAACCCTTGATTGTTGAAAAATTGAGTTTTTAGAATATTTTCCCATAATATCAATGAACGTTGAAGTTACAAACTTCAAACTGGTTTCATTGAATTTCTCAGCTAATTTCTAATAGGAATTGATCATTTTAGAACCTGAGTGAAACCTCAAAAAAATTGGAAAAATTAATATTTCTTGAAAAATCTCAATTTCTTGCCATTGTTATCTCGGTAACAAAGCGTTTTTGGGGATTTGTCACCTACAACTTTTTTGTCTACGGCTCACACATGAATATAATTTAGATACATAATAATAGAATTAGAAAATGACATTGAGAGAAATTCAATATTCAATAAATCTTGGGATCAGGTTTCAACAATCATGAGAAAGTTAGCTTCTTGAATGGCTATTTTTCCTGTATTATCTGATGCAAAATGAAAAATTTCTGTGGCCATAAATATTGCATTATTACTTTGTATTACTGGTATTACAAAGACTCTTTATTACAAGTCAAGTAAGTTGAGCCTTGATGATTCTTGAAAATTTCTAATTTATGGTTTTCTATTCTATTCTTTGTTTAGGGGGTTAATTATTTTTGTGCAAAGAAATAGAATAAACTTACTTCTCAGTTCTCATGCAATGGAAATCGAAGTACACCTAATAATTTTTTGACTTATGTTCATAGATTACCTGACTTACAGTTACAAGCATTTATTAGTAAATAAAGAACAGATTCAAACTGTAAGACTAGATGACAGTAGTAAAGTATTAGATTGTTAGTAAGATTATAGTAGTTAACAATTGAATTACTAAAACACTTTAATTGAGTGCTCATTCCTCCTTAAACGTTCCATGAAAATAATCAGTATATGAACTTAAATTACTGTTTTATTTCAACTTATTACAGTTTTCAAGTTATTCATTCTCATATATTTTACTTACATGTATTGTATAACAGGTGTTTGACACTTTGTGTAGCAAAAAACCGTATTTTTTAGTCATTTAGGATGGAAAAAATCAAAAATTCCCGGGAATTTATGATTTTTGGGAATATTTCCCTTAAATTCCCTGGGAATATTTCCCGGATCTTAAATTCCCTGGGAATATTTCCCCGATCTTAAATTCCCGGGAATTTTACATCACTAGACAGCTCACACACCCGGCCCAACAAAATGTTCGCTTCAAATTTCTGCCAGATACTGGGAAAATGGAAAACGGGTGGGGAGACTAGAATATGACGTAGTTCAGATCAAAAATTCTAGGAACATGCGCATGCGCTAATATTTTCAGCGAGAAGTATTTTATTTATTTAAAGTATCACAATGCTGTTGATCTAAAGTTCTAACCTACATGATTTTCTGACTCACCCACCACTTTTCTAGTTCCCTACCATCGGAATAACATTCTCTTATAATCTCCTTGGATCTGAACTACAGTACATCATTTTCTGGCCCCCACCAATTTCCTAGTTACCTCAAATCGGAATAACCTTGGTTTTACAATATCTAGTCTTTTTATGCAATATGGATACAGTCTGTTCAAGCAAAGAAGACATTCTGGCAAGATGGGGAAATGACTCCAGCTCGGTCAAAATTGGTTTAGAGATTATAAATTTGGCCTCGAATTATAGATCAGAATTTATATCATGATTGTGAATAAGATTGTTTCCTACAATTCGAGACCAAATTTATAATTTTTGAAAAATGTTGTCTGAGCTGGAGCAATTTTCCCATATTTCAGAATGTCTTCTTTACTTGTACAAACTATAACTACCACTCAACAACTACACAAAATACCAAATCGATAACAATGGTCTGTCCAAGCAAGAAGACAGTCTGGCAAGATGGGAAGATGACTTCAGCTCGGTCAATATTTATTCAAAAGTTATAAATTTGGTCTCAAATTGTAGATCAGAATGTTTCCTACAATTCGAGACCAAATTAATAAGTTTTGAAAAAATATTGTCTGAGCTGGCATAAATTTCCATATTCCAGAATGTTTTATTTGCTTGGACAGACTGCTACTTGATCAGTGATGTTAACTATTTTACACAATACAACTTGATAAATATTCAAAATTCCATAACCATACAAAATGCCAACTTGATAACTAACTTACACAAAATACCAACTTGAAACTGCATAAAAAGTGGGGAAAAAATTGATTTTACCTATACAATCATTGTTGTGGCTTAGCTTAAAGCCGGCATGGCAGTTGCAGTGGAAGGAGCCTATTGCGTTCACACAGGTGCCATTGTTACATATGTTGGGATGTCGCTGACACTCGTCCACGTCCTGACACGAGTCACGTGACGCGGTCAGCTGATAGCCGTTGTGGCAGACGCACTGAAAACCGCCTTCCAAATTGTTGCAGCTGCCGTACGCGCACACACCCGCACGCTCGTGACACTCGTCCACGTCTATCCAACAAAATGATTTACAAAAACATGAAAACATGAGTGTCCACAAAATAGTATATTGAATAACGTGTGCGAGAGGTTTGTATTTACAAACGAATTGATTGTTTCCAACAGAGTCGAATAGATGAGGTTGGAATATGATAATGAGTTTGTGAACACCTTCCCACACGAGTTTTGTACAATCTTTTTCGTCATGGTATACTATAAAAACAAATGAGTTCCTCCTTAGTAGCACTGGATAGAATCTGACTACACGTCAAAGCAGGCGCCTCTTCCCAGTGCTTGTAAAGGATTCTACAGAAGTATGTCATTGACAAACTGAGTCATTTTTAAACAACTTTTTCGGAGAGATTCTATTTTCAGCATTTTTCTATAAGTTCACAACAAAGTCTGATAGTGTTCTTATATGCATTATGGATAAAGTAGAACTTTGGAATATTCATCAGTGAGCGAATAAATAAGGGAATCAGATAATAAGAAGAGACATTTCTTACCTATACATTCTCTCATACTGACTGCCAGCTTGTAGCCTTCGGGACAGATGCAGTCGAAACTTCCCACTGAATTGACACACTGGGCGTTGCCCCGACATGGACTGGGAATTCGCTGGCATTCGTTCTCATCTTCAAAGTGAAACAAACAAACAAAACCATCCTAAATCAACATCAATACTAACTAGAAAAATAATTGTCTCATTCATCCAAAAAGTAGCCATCAAAGTACAGGAGACGCAGAAAATTAAGGTGGTAGCGGTTTACGAATAATTGTTGTAAAGTCTGTCCCTGGCAAGATGGGAAAATGACTGCAGCTGGGTCAATATTGGTTCAAAAATTATCAAATTCAATTTGAGACCAAATTTATAATTTTAGAACCAATATTGACTGAGATGGAGTAATTTTTCCATCTTGTCAGACCGTCTTCTTTGCTTGGAAGACTGTAAAAGTTTGTATGACTGTTTACAGTTAAGGACCTAGTTTATTAGGTATACCACTTGAAAGATATTTAAAAAAAAAACGTTGAAATTTTCTCTTTCCATTGGTATAAAGATGGTCCGTCCATTTTGCATATTTACTCATACCACCCACGGTAGTGGACGGCCAACTGCCGAACGGCAAAATAATGTCCCATAAGAACAATGTAATTTTTGGAGCGTAGATGTAAACTTCGGGAAGCGGTTTGTCCCAGTGGCAGAGAGCGTCTAATCGGTGAGATTAGATAAGCGACGTGCCTCTGCCAGCACCGTTGTACTGGTGACCGGTTCCCTAAAGCAGTAGGTCCATTCATCTCTAATCATCATCCTTCCCATTACCCACCCACAGGCCCAAAAGCCCATGTGGGCATCACCCTCAAAAAAAAAAAAATTATCAATCTCTTGAAGCAGATAGCGCCGTTATTTATGGACAGAATTCCACGTTCTTCATGGCATTGGAAAAATAATAGAATTCTCCAGGGGGGTGACTTTTTACTTTTTTGATTTCAAGTTTATTTCAATAATTATAAATCAATACTTTGATAGTAAGTTATTTCATATAATAATTATTTAATTAAACTTGAAATAAAAAAAGTCAACCCCCTTGAGAATTGAATTCTCTTTCCAATGTCATAAAAAACGTGAAATTCTGTCCATAAATAACGGCGCTCTCTACTCCAAGTAATTGATGAAAATTACATTGTTCTTATGGGACATAATTTTGTCGTTCGACAGTTGGCCAGTTGGCACTACCATCCACTCTTAAATAGTTAGAAAGTTTTGAAAATGAGTCCATCATTTATAATAACTCTGCATTATGACTATAATGATTAATATAGCTGAGAACCACTGACCTATGCACTGATGAGAATCCACGTCATAGATGAATCCGCGATTGCAGTTGCACTCAAAGCTGCCGGGCGTATTCAAGCAGCTGCCGTGTTTCGAGCACATGGACGGCATCAGCTGACACTCGTCGATCTCCTCGCTCTGATTGGTCATCGGGTTGACGACGCGGCCATTGGGCTGCGGAGAGCCGCACAACAACAGGTACTCGCCTGCCAACGGACAGTATACACACAGCTTAAATGCAAAAGTTGACTCAGTCAATAAATAAATACCAACTAGAATGATACCCAAACTTTGGGATCGAAATGACGCTACAGAAATATGAATATGGGAACCATGTTGTAAATCTTATATATTACACTGGAATAAGATGGCCTAGATCGAATGGCCTCGAAATTTGGACAGAGATCAATTAGATATTTAGGAAAAACAATAGTTAATCGTATTCCAATAGAAATTACAGAAGAAGTAGTTATGAATAGCTTTAGAAGAAAAATGTAACATTGCTTATTTAGCATAGGAATTTATCAAAGTGAGGAACTAATAGTGAATAGCTTTTAGATTCACTTCATAAAATGCTAGTAGAAAAAATTCTTCCATCATATTTTTTAGTCAGCTGATATTGTAGAATTTTAGTTTTATTGGAAACGTTTGTGAGACAGGAACTCCAATAGAATCCACGAATTATGAGTGATTGTACATTGTAAATCTTCATGAGACAAGGCCCTGTAGTCATTTCCCCATCTAGCCAGAATGACTTCTTCGCTTGGACAGACTTTAATTATGATAATTGATTTGTACTGACGTGTCCCAGTGGATGGACATTGTTCGCAATTGTGGCCCCAGGCGGCGCCCATTGAACAGCAGCACACAATCTTGGTCTGTTCGTTGGACATAGGCGCCGTGCATTTGCCCCCTGCAAACTCCATGTAGCACTCCTCTTTCCTCATGTCGACACAGCCCTCTGCAAAACAAATCTCAACTCTACACACTGTTTGAAAAATCACACAGATTTTGTTCATTCTACGCACTTTATTTATACGACATTTATACCACTATACACTTATTTTGTGAGTGTCCACAGAGGGGGGCAGTTTAGTAAAATGGGAATTGCACTCGTTCATGGCATGTTCTGTTGAACCTTTAAGGTAAGATTCCCAAGCGGCAGCTCGAGCTCTGAATTCGCTGCTAGAGCTGCCCAGCTCTAGCTACACTACTCGAGCCATCACAACTCTATTCAAATGACTATATTATAAATTTTCACCATATTATTAGCACTACATATACATACCAAATCAATAGATAGTGAAATTCACTTGAAAATGACTTAAAATAAATAAAATATAATTGAAAAGGGTACTGCGATTTTTATTTGAATTGAAAAACTGTGCATAGTGTTACTTTAATATTCCTGACATTGGAATAAAGAAAAACTCTCCAGTAAACATGGGACCTAGTGTTTTTTTTTCAACAAATACTTACTGTTGTTTGGCAGAGGCATATATTTGTCAGGACAAATACAACGATAGCTGCCGGGATCATTGACACACTGTCCCACTCCACATATGTCAGGCTTCTCAGAGCATTCGTTTATATCTGAAAAAAAATTACACCAATCACATAAGTTGAAGCATAGCTTCCTATAAAAGAAAACCCTGCCCTAATATAGATTGGCGCAAAAAAACAGATGAATTTGAGTAGCGTAGTAGGTACCAGTAGTATAGGGGAGCTGCCATAGACCGCAGAGTGACGCCATTTTATACGCTGGAGCACCCAGTTCTAGTCGATGTGGCACAGAGGAGTACCGTGTGTTGTTGTTAAACAGTATTTCAAATCTAATGAATCTGTCAGTACTGCTCAACAAAATTTTCGTAGACAGTTAGATGAAGAACGAAATGGTTCGACTCCTGATCGCATCCCGACACATCGTTAAGTGAACTCATTTCGTACAAAAGTATTAGGTATGAAAAATAAATCGACTGGCCGTCCTCGTACCGCGCTCACTCCGCGGAATGTCGACACTGTCAGAGCCTCGGTTCTTCTAAGTCCTCACCGATTGACTAGGCGGTGCGATCCAACTTTAGGGATACCCAACTCTCCGATGTTGTTTTTAAAATTTATTAGGTACTTTGCAATTCATAATGACCAATTCTCGAATTGGTATTGTTTTGGTATCAAAATGAATGTTGTAGAATTATAATAAACCAACTTATGACGGTTCAAAAACCATCCGTTATTTTTACGTCAACTGTGAAATTACAACATTGCACCATAGTTTCAGTCTACCCATAAAGCATTGAGTCCCGTTACAAATCCTGAATGCTGACCTCGTTTTTCTCTCTTTCCAGCATAATTTCCATGAAATAGTTCAATGAATTACTTTTGTGTTTTCTGTACTGGGTTGTGATAGAGATTATTAGAAAAGATTGAAAATAGAACAATTATGTTACAAGATAGCTATGATCTGTAGCAAGTTGAATGTGAGAACGTACAAAATAAACGCATCCGTTGAGACAGCTGAATGGAAAATTAATACAATGCTTTTAAATGGACCCACTTTCCTACTCTACATAGTTGCCACGTTTAAGGACATAACCTTATATTAAAAGAAGCTATGGTTGAAGTCATATCTTAGAGTGAAAAGAGAACACTCTTAAGGCCCGTATCGACAGTGCGAGGCATGTGCCGCGAATGCCACAAGGTACGTTGTTACTGGTGAGACTTGGAACGATATCGATCAGCTGTAGCCAATCACAGCTCATGTTTCATCCTTTAGCTTTAATAACAAAAGTTCTGATCGACTGCATTCCAGTCACACCAGTAACAAAGTACCTTGAGGCATTCGCGGCGCATGCCTCGCACGGTCGATACGGGCCTTTAGGTACGTGCCTGTCACACCCTCACCTGATAAAATAAATTATAATTTCACTCTGAACTATTTCACACGACACTGCAGTCATAAATTTGAATATTAGTTTGAATATAAACTACTACTCACATGCGCTTTCGGATCAACAACGTGTTGAAAATGGAATAAAATCCGAAAGCGCTCCACATGTGAGAAGTAGTTTATATTCAAACTAATATTCAAATTTACGACTGCAGTGTCGTGTGAAATATTTACTAGCAGTTTGTAATGGAAAACAAAATAGATGAGGGAATTATTATTGATGGGATTTGTTGAGTGAATATTGATGTTGTGGAACCTTTTCATAATGAAAGAAACTTGGTTGTGTATCAAAATTCCACTTTCATCTATAATAAAATTAAAGATTAATAGGAGCATGCTTTCGTGTGCACTCATACATAATCATTATTATGAAGCCATTTTTGCCACTATATCAAATAAAATAAAACTTTATTGTTCACATCACATCATAAAATCAAGGCTTTTTACAAAACTTTTATAATAATTTACAATTCAATAATAATGATCTATCTCAATAATTAACCATATATCCACGATAAGCTGTGAGGCAATTACAATTCAATTATGGATGACTAAGAACCAAAATAGTTTTTTCTGATGGAATCAGCAATTGACCATAATAAAAATTGATGGATTTTATTACAGATCAGTAATCTTCAAACTCACCAACACAGAATACATTGGTACTATCCAGCCGAAATCCGTCATTACAGGAACACATAAAACTCCCGAATGTGTTGGTACAGTGGCCGTTATGGCACATACTATCATGTTCCTCACACTCGTTGATATCACCTTCCACAAGCTGTTGAAGTGAAAAAAAACAATGTTTTAAACAAATTAATAATAGATAATACAAAAATCTCAGGAAATATTGACAAAAATTGAATTGAAGAAACGTGTAAAAGTTTTCGCCAATTGAGGAGACCTCTTTACACCGCGAATTTCTGATACGCAGTAGTGATACAAAAGACCAGAATTGATACGCAATGATTTTAAGGTGACGTACGGGAAGAATTTGAAGTGTTTAAGGTGTTTTCACCTCATCAATAACCTTCGTACTCAATATCCATCACCCACGCACAAGCTAAAATGCTTATGTGAGCATCATCCGTAATAAAAAAGGTGAATAAGACAAATTACTACTTTTCTGGCATGGTGAAGACTTCGAGTCTGAAGATGACCACACAACAGGTCGAAACTAGTAACTACTATGTAAGTAAGTTTATTTCCATTTATAAGTGATTTTTATTGAGTTTTAGACTATAATCATAGTGTTGCCATTGGTGTGAAACGCTTCATAACAGTATGTTGAGATAAAAACATTTCCCGCCAGCCGTCATAGATTTGCCAAACTTTAAAATTCTGTTGATATTAAACAGTAAGTTTTGAAATGTAAGCTCATTTGTCAAACGTTTTTCAAGAGGAACGTCATTGAAATTCAATTCTCCGATACTAAAAATTGTCCCTTTACTTTTAGTATCATTTTGAAACATTTAATTAGATTGAAAATAACATAGCTGAGCGGCATAGGCGAAGTTCAGGTTGAAAATTTTTCCTACTTCAACATAACAGATGATCTACGTGTCTTTTTTTTTCAATGTAAATCTTGTCTTTCAATGAGACTTGGCAAAAGTATGGCGGAATTCACCGAGCTGACCAATCAAAAGTGACCCAGTCAATGTCCACACTATGATTATACAGTCTCTATAGATTGATAGATATTTCCTTTTTCTTATTAGGATAAATAAAATTATTCTATTTTTTTATACTGTACATATCAATGTTTTCAATAAATATAGATTTTAAATGTAGACATGAAGGGTAACAAAAAGGGTACTGAGATCTACATTTATTGAAAACTTTGAAAAGATTGATAGATTCATGACGTTTTATGCATTTAGACAAGTGAGTATTTTTCAAGTTGTCATAATGGACATTAACTTCAAAATTATATTTCCATCATAAATCAATTCATGAATTACCACTAAAAAATGTTCAATTATGTTCGTCTCACCGTAACCGTGTTGGGCTTGTACCCAGGCCCACTCGGGCATAGGGTACGGTACTCGTGGGTGCCGGGTGCTGGGCAGGGCTCACAGTAGGCGCCCCACGCCCGGCCAACACTGCAGCAGCAGGCCGCCTTCGACACGGGGCTCCCAGTCTCCATCGAACACCGGTGACGGCCCGGAAGCACCTCGTCTACAGCCAGGTAACACTGCGACTCCCGCTTGTCTGTGAAGCACCATCAACAATCTAATATAGTGAATTAAATATACTTATTTTTTCTTAGGGCTACTGTATTAATCAAAACTTTCAATTAATGAAGATCTAAGTACCCTTTTTGAAAATTTAACTTTTAATATTTATAAAAAATATTTTAAATGGGTACTTTGATTTTCATTAATTGAAAGTTTTGATAAATTAAATATAGTCTGGTCGAGCAAAGAAGACATTATTTCTGCGAAGATATTGGTTCAACCATTATTTTTTCAACAATTATAAATTTAGTCTGAAATTGTAGAAGATACTATGATCTACAATTGTAGAAAACATTCTGCTCTACAATTTGAGACCACATTTATATAATTGAACTAATATTGACTGAGATGGACTTATTTTTCCAGAATATCTTCATTATATCTATAGTCCATTCTCGATGGCTTGAGACGAGATAAACAGAAGCTCTGCATATGTGAGTGTGTGTGCGACTGGAGTGGCTTCGTATTAGCCACGACATAAACAAGACAGCAATGCAGAAATCCCGGATTCTGTTGTAGGCAGCTCAAAGTATCTTCAAGTAATCTTTTTTATAGATACACATTGGGGAATTGCTTGTTTCGGTTGTCTCTCATTTGCATGAACCTAAAATGAACAAACAATTATAGTAAAAGGTTTTGTGTCAATTCTTTGGTTACAGTCCCGACAACAAAATTCGGGATTTCGGCATTGCTGTGACTTGTTTATGTCGTGGCTGAAACGAAGCCACTCCAGTCGTACACATACACATGCAAAGCTTTTGTTTATCTCGTCTCAAGCCATCGTGAACGTATTATAGTTGATCCTTTTTCTTAACGCTACTTTGAGAATGTTTGTTATTTAAAATAAGAACCACAGTAGGCCTAATCTTTTAAATTATTTTTGTTAAAGCATTCTTAATTATGCCCAAATAAAAATAATTAGGAAGGGTATTGTGATTCTCATTTTAAATAAAAAACATCTAATTGATCTTAGAATTGAAGTTCATAAAATTCTGTTGTTAAGTTATCATTATCTATTGGTATAGCCTAATCTTGTCGAGCAGATAGGACATTCCTTCAAAATGGCCACTGTTCAATGCAGCCAGCAGTCGAAATAAAAATGGTCCAGCCCTTACCATCTGTTTCTCATCACATCTCACCAGCGGTATGTTGGCAGAAGTGATTCTACACTAAGATATTCAGATCTACGCTTGCTATGTTACATTCTCGCTTCAACTTGCCATTTTTAAGGATGTATTCTTTGCTCGACAATACTACTTATCTATTCATTGGCTCTCATTTATGTGGTTGTTGTTTGAACAGTCACTTTTTTCTTTTGTATGAATCGCTAATTAGAGAGGGACTTGTATTGGCCAATAGCAGACTTTCATCATGATATACAGGGTGTTTCAGGAGGAATGTGCAATAATTCTCAGGCTGATTCCTTACACCAAGTAGACAAAAAAGTTCCATGGGACCAATTCGCAAAAACGCTTTCATACCGAGATAACAATGGCGGAAAATTGAGATTTTTCAAAATATATTAATTTTTCTAATTTTTTAGAGGCTTTAGTGAGCTTCTAAAATAACCAATTCCTATGTAAAATTAGCTGAGGAATTCAATGAAACCAGTTCCAACTTGAACGGTTATTGAGATAATTGGAAAAATATGCTGAAAAACGCAATTTTTCAACAATAAGGGTTATAACTGGAAAAGCAATCATAAAATTGTACTCATCTATTTTGTTTTCCATCTAGAACTGCTTGTAAATATTTCACTCTGAACTAATTTACACGACTCTGCAGTCAAACATGTTTGTGAGATAACAACATGTTTGTGAACAAACAGAGTGACATAAAATTGTATTTTTTATCAATCGAAGTTGAAGAGAGTCGGATTCTAAAGTAAAAGTTAAATGGCGGCGATTGTGTGAATCTTACCCAAATCTCAGAAATAGCGATCGAAAATCGAAAAATTGACAAAACATAGCACAAGTGATAAATTTGTGCATAGTAGCGATTTTGCTTTTTTCGATCGCTATTTCTGGGATTTGGGTAAGATTTACACAATCGCCGCCATTTAACTTTTTCTTCAGAATCCCATCCTCTTCAACTTCCATTAATAAAAAATATAAATTTATGATCCCTTATTTAGTTATAACCCTTATTGTTGAAAAAATGGCGTTTTCTAGCATATTTTTCCCAATTATCTCAATAACCGTTCAAGTTACAAACTTGAAACTGGTTTCATTGAATTCCTCTGCTAATTTTACATAGGAATTGGTTATTTTAGAAGCTCACTAAAGCCTCTAAAAATTAGAAAAATTAATATATTTTGAAAAATCTCAATTTTCCGCCGCCATTATTATGTCGGTAACAAAGCGTTTTAGGGGGTTGGTCCCATGGAACTTTTTTGTCTACTTGGTGTAAGGAATCAGCCTAAGAAGTATTGCACATTCGTCCTGAAACACTCTGTATAAACTCCAAGTCCTGAATTTTTTACCAACGATGGGCCTTTTGTTATAATAACTGGACTATTTGTCGGTCTAATCCAGAAACACCCTGTATCAGCTGTATCGATTAGTTTTCTCAATTTTGTAGTAATTTCATGAAAAACAAACATACCAATACAAGCGTTGCCAGCAGGAACCAGCTGATAGTTTGGAGGGCATTCGCAGATGAACTTTCCTTGCGTGTTGATACATTTCCCGTATAAGCACGCCTGAGGACTCTCACACTCGTTTATATCTGTACAATTACCTGTGAACACAATAGACTAATAATTAATGCGATTCAATCTGTAGATCGATTGATATATTCACAGCTACAATTCATGAATATCATGAAAAGAATTTGTATGCATGTGAATCATGAAAAGCTTTTGTATGTGTCTAATGAACTTAGTTTTGAAGTTTTGAAATTATATTTCGTTGAAGATTGCAGACTAACTGTTTGTTATTGGAATTCGTTCGTCTGTTAGCCAACAATAAACGTTTGAATGATAGTAAACATGATACATAATTATGTAAACATTGATTCATCAAGATAAAAAAGTGGAGTGACCATGAATGCTCACGTTCTTTAGCATTGGACTCTTGCATTGACATAGCCTGAAGTTTCGAGATTTAGGTGGGAGATTCTGATTCCGTTTTCTAGAGACTAAGTCACGTCTCCCTGGCTGATCTAGGATACATCCAGAAAGTTGACTTCTTGACATAAAGGCTTTCGCAATCCGGGCAGGTTTACCTTACCTATCAGGTAGATACTTGAAGGAGAATTGCCTCAATCAGTCAGGTATTTGTTCCTTTAAATCATTAATGTTTGCAAAATGCATTGCCAATGTCAGATGGGAGTAAGGTAAGCCAATCTATACTTGAAACCACAAAATATAAAAACCTTATAAAAATATTACCTTAAGAAAATATTGCCACAAAATAACCGACTTTCCGTTACACATGCATAAAATGAAAGTCAAAGACAGTATAAATATCAACTTCAACATTGAGATTATTATCATACGAATTATCTTAATGATAGTTACTACTTGAAGAATAATTTTCATTTTCAGAATTATATAAATTAAAAAGATTATTAAATTAAAAATTATATAAATTAAAACTCTTCGAGAATTCATAAATCACGTGTATCATATACATGCATTTGCAACATGTCTTTGTTGAGGTAGGTTTCCATTACTACAAAACACGGGCACATGATGCAATAGTAATACATAGTTAGTTGTATGGAGCAACGCCAATCAAAAATCAGCTGACCAATGTGCATTGTTTTATACAACCCCGCGGTTTCATTGCATCTGCGTTCAATAGTAATCACGGATACTAGAATACATTATAGGAGGAAGGTGGCTTAGCCACCGAAATATCTTGTAGAGTTTTTTCAAATATTCTATCTATTTGTCAAAGAATGAATCCTAATGTATTCTAGTATCCATATTAGTAATAAAACCTACCTAAAGTGAACAATCTTCTGAATTAGAAACGTTCACAACAAGAAAAGTGGAGAAGAGAAAGAGGAAACGGAAAGAGGTGGAAAAGAGAAAGTGGACGATATAAAAGAATTGAAAGAACAAGGAAAAAGATATTAGAATACAACGGGGTTTAATCTTTTTCCAAAATTTTGAAATTTACCTCCAGAATTGTCCAGTTGATACCCTTCATTGCACTCACAACGAAACATTCCAAATACGTTTTCACAGCGGCCAAATACGCATAGATTGTTGAACATCTGACATTCATTTATATCTGCAAGAAAAAACCATTGAATTGATTTAATTGTTAAGCATAAAATAATCATCATAACATAGATTTCGATTCCATTCTGAATTGGAAAAAAGACAGTTATTGGGCTTAAGCCTGTTGAACCTTACCACCAACTTGTAAATTACTGAATGAACAAATAAGTTCTATTGATTTAATTATTGTATACAGTATATTATTCGCATTATTGTAGGAGTATATAATAATCCCTCCTTTGGGAGATTGGCTGTCGTTAGTAAAGACAGTCAGTCGTTTCCCGTTTCTGGAGGAATAGTAATTGTTGCATTACCCTCTAACTGATTAACTTCATGTTATTCAGAGGTGTTCTGCATCTTCACTTGGTTGTGAAGACTGGCTTATGATTGAGAAGATCGACGTGCTAACCACACGTTACCTCTATCCTGGTTGATGATTATTCGCCTGCTGTATTTTCTGTCCGGGCTGGGTGGGTATTCTAGCGGGGTGGGGGTGGCTTCGGCTCGGTTGGTGTTGGTTCGGGGGCTTTGGGTTCTTTCGATAATTTATGGCTTTTGGGCCGGTATTGGCCGGGCTGGAGTCGTTTTCCCGTCTTACTGGGGTGTCTTCTTTGCTTGGACGGACTGTATAGTTTGGTGAATATGAAACTGGCAACCAGCTGGTAGACCTAGGCCCTTCATAGGGCTGTTGCGCCATTGAAAAAACAATATATATAATAATTATGATAGATTGATGATATCGATCCCGATAGCTTCATCAGGACAGTCGGCGAGCGGTCTACAAGAGTATATCACGTCGGTAGCGATCTCAGCTACACATTTTCGCTCTAGTGGATCACTTTGAGACTGTCCTGAGTGAGCTATTTTGAATAATCATGAACCGCATGTAGACTAACACGTCTAGGGCAACCTCAGTTGAAGAGTCTCGCACTCGCAGACCACTTTGAGACTTTCCTGAGAGGTTATCATGGAACGTCAGTTTCGTTGGCGTGTACAGTATCTAGTATTTTTGCTAGACATGATGCTAAACAACTTGGTGATAAGTTTGGTTGGACCATAGAGAAAGAAGAATTTCCCATTAATAATTTTTCGGTTGAACTATCGGATCCGGCAGTGGAGATGAACGATTTTTAAAATATCATAAGATTGTTAGTTTCCATTCAAAAACAAATTTATTGGTGTCAAAATGTTCGCATGGAAATACCATTTGAGAAAATCGAGTGTGGAAAATCTCATCAGGCTTGTGGTGGCCGGAATCGTTGATACAGAGCTTCCTTGCTTTCTTGCCCTTATCTTTTCAAAAGTAGGGTTCCTTATGTATTACCGTGTGAAGGTTCGTGCAGAGAGCAGCAGAACCAAATATTTCGTTATCAAGCGTATCTAAGGATATCCGAACCACTTTATGCTACTCTAGATTCACGATAGATTCACGTAATGGCAGATTCAAAATGGTGGATGCCGCATTCCATAGAAGCGTTCAAAGAACGGGAACCACCCATAATAAAAACTTCAATTCGACGGGATCTGTCTGGAAATTGAATTTTTTATTACATATTCAGGGCTGAAACATGATCTCCATCAACAAAAAATATTTTTTGAATTTTTAAAACATGGCTCTCTTAACTTGGGCGACTTCCACGCGAATTTCGTCCTTAAGTTCGGGGCTTTTTGTTGTATTGTGTTTTGAGAGGGAACAGCTCTACTCGATGAATATTGCAATGAATGTTGATGGATTCTGATAAATGGCGATGAAATTCAAGCTGTATGACGGCAACTGATTCATTATTTCGTAAAAAACAATCATCGTCAAAAACGCACCAACAATCGGAACTAGAGTACAAAAAATGGTAAGATCACAAGAGTTAAACGTCACTCTCGGTGACAGGGGGAATGCCCCCTGGAAAACGTTCTCGAAAACGTTCATCTGCCGGACTCTATATTAAGATAGTATAATCATAGAGTATCCAAATACTGTCAGGCTTCTGATTGGAACTGACCGACACAAGACGTCTCGCTGTGATCGTCCGGATGCATGAATCCCATTTCGCACTCGCAGCGAAAGGAGCCGGCGTAGTTCAAGCAGTGGCCGTTCTCGCAGAGGGCGCCATCTTCCAGACACTCATCCACGTCCTGACACGACACACCGTCGCCCTTGAAGCCAGCGTCGCACACGCACTGCAAACCAACACAAATACAATCAAATCATTTCATTATGATCAGAAAACAAAACATACGACAAACACCAGACACAAATTAGGCATTGTCTTGTGTATTCCAGTTTGCTTCTAGTTATCAGTTAAAGGGGTCTTGGACGAGACGTGTACACTGTACATGTCGCTTTTACTAGTCACTTTTTGACTTACCAGCTTGTACTTACCTCGGAGGCGATTGAGGGCGTTTAGACGAGTTATCAAGAAGTCACTAGTAAATGTCGGTAAAGGGGGTATTAGACGAGACGTGTACAAGTCGCTTTTTACAAGTCAATTGTACAGTCGCTTTTTACTTACCAGCTTCTACTTACCTTGGAGGCGCTTGTGGGCGTTTAGACGGATTATTAAGAAGTCACTTTTAAATGTCAGCTTTTCGCAACAACTGTTGCAGTCATCTATTTATTTTCGAGAGAAATCTCAAACAATAAGAGTACCTAGAGTAATAGAGTAGATCGTCAATGGCTGTAGTAAATACGTTTCAAAACTTTTCTCTAGGAGCGCTGTAGTAAAAAGGTTTCAAATTTGTCAGTAGGAGCGCTGTAGGCTGCCAAGTGAACTCCTACAAGCTGGTAAGTTCACAAGTCACTCTCTACATTCTGAACACGTTCAGAATGTAGCTGTCCCGGGGCTTGTCACCTACCTTAGGCTTGCTACTGTCCTATAACCTGGCTTGTTGGTGATTAAAAGAGACGTGTAGCTAGCCGCCAGTAAGAAGCGGCTTGCTACACATCTCGTCTACGACCTCCTTAAGAAGGTTTCAAAACTTGTCACTAGGAGAGCTGTAGACTGACAAGAAGTGACTTGTAAATTGCCAGTGCGGCGTTTAAGGAATAGAAGTCTTGGACGAGGCGTGTAGCGAGCCGCTTATTACTGGCGGCTAGCTATATATCTCGTTTAAAGGAGTCTTAGACGAGACGTGTACATGTCGCTTTTACTAGTCACTTGTACAGTTGGGCCAAAATTTCTTGGCATCAGCCAGAACCAGCTGACCCAGGCGAGGGGCATAGTGCGGGAACCGTTCTTGAAACATTAGGCACTAATATCACATAAGACATTGTATTAGAGTAGCAGTCAATGTTTTCAATGAAGTTGATAACACTTAGCTGTAAGGTGCCAAGAAATTTTGGGCCAACTGTTCGAACTGATCAGTGACTAGTAAAAGCGACATGTACACGCCTCGTCTAAAACCTCTTTTATCTTTGTTATCAATTTCTATTACATTTTAATCAATCTTTATTTTATGTAAATACAATGATTGATCTTCTTGTTTCACTTTGTGTTCTCAATTATAATATTTTGTATTGTATTTGATATTCATTATGGCAAATAAATTGGATTTGATATCTTTTAATTATGAACATAAATCTACATAAAAAATGCGCACATCAGAGAAGATACAACAATAATATACTTACATAAGAAGCAAAATAATAAACCTCATCCCAGATCACTTTATCATATATTGTAAGCAGTCTCAAGTTGAGGCCACACTGACGGTGCGATCAGCCGTAAATGATTGAACTGTTAGTTCAAACTATCAGTGAATGTTGCCCCTACAGTTCATGATTTTCAAGTGAGGTTATCTCATTTTGCAATGCCGAAAATCAGGGTTAATAACTATTTGCTCTCTGAAAACTTGGTGTTTTAATATTATTTATTAATTCAACTTGAAACATACCTGATTTTAAATACTTTTAAAATGATCAATCATTGAAAATAGAATCAGCTCATTTCCAATATGGCGGCGATCCATTAGCATAGCAAATGTGTCGTATCAACTTTCTTGCTTCCTGTGTCTCTGGAAGTATTTTGGACCATGTATCACTCACTAATAATAGTAATTATTATTATTTTTTCAATTTCTTGATAACACTACAATATATTGTGTATTATTTCTGATATTTTAAGCATGGCTTCCACCGTCAGCTCATCTCTGTACGGTATAGTCTGTCCAAGCAAAGAAGACCCTCTGGCAAGATGCGAAAATGACTCCAGCTCGATCAATATTGGTTCAAATATTATGAATTTGGTCTCACATTGTAGAAAACATTCTGACCTACAATTTGAGACCAAATCAATATTTTTTGAACCAATATTGGAGTCATTTTCCTATCTTCCAGAGGGTCTTCTTTGCTTGGACAGAATATATCACTACTGCGTTACAGAAATCAGCTGTGTGAAAAGGGCTTGAGTAATGTATTGCTTTTGTTATATTTTAAAAATATAGTAAGAAATTTAAGGACAATAATTTTTTAAATAAAGAGCGAAAGGTTGGGTTGAGTGTGTAATTACCTTGAAGGATCCGTCGGTGTTGATGCACTGAGCGTTTTGATCACATCCACCATTGTTGCTGAGGCACTCGTTGATGTCGCGGCAGTTGATACCATCGCCGATGAAGCCGTCCCGGCAACGGCACGCGTACGAGCCCTATCAACCAACACAAAATCATTGAAATTATTTCCAATACCATCAAATAACAACTGAAATAAATCGTTCAATTGTTTCCTTTGTGTCTAGGGCTCCTATCAGTGTATGTTAATAGATAAAAATAGAAACCACAGTGCCCTTCCAGTATTTTCCATTTAATCACAACATGATAAATCATGGTTTTTTCATTTTTGAGAGTAAAAATTGGTGAGTATAGTGAAAGTGGACATTGTGGATAGACATATAACCTACATCTTAAACCTTCATGATCATCATTCAACATCACTCATTCATCCTTTGCTTAAAATACTTGGAAACAAGTCGCAATTGTAAAGAAAGAATAAATAATGTTTCACTCTCCTGAAGGTAGCAATTTAGCTGCTCGAGCTGTCACTTGGAATGCTGCCTTTAGAGGCATTCTCAAGTGTGAATGATGAAATAAATCTAAGAATGAAGAAATCTGTGCTTCTACGGACTAGGGTGCAACTTTTTCTCCCTGAGGGAAACTGTTTTTGCACAAGGCGAAGCCAAGAAAGCTGGGAAAAAGTACTTTAGTCTCGTGTTGCACACATTATTTTCCTCTGCCTACACCAACTGGCAACCAGCTGGTAGGCCTAGGCCCTTATTGGGCAGTTGAGCCATTGACAAACAAACTCCAATAAATTTATTCTATCTTTTCAGAAATATTAATTTTTTTTCAATTCATTAATATAGCACCTAGTAAGAGACTGATATTCATGAGTATTATTTTTAAGGACGGTCGTCTCTACTGAGTTTTCTCAACAATAAAATTTGATTTGAGTAGTACACCCCTCTCGAGCTTTGGCCTAGGTGTGCGAGTTTTATTTTGCACTATAGAAAATTATATCAGTTTTATATAACGTTGTTAATTATACTATTTAATTTATGATATTTTTGTGAAGCTATTTTATTTTGTGCAGAATAAATTGATTTTGAATTCAATATTGAAAGAATGTAATTTAAAGTACAATCTGCCATACCATCGAAAAACACGTTATGTTAGAATTAAAAATACCAATTTAAAAGGGTAGGCTACTGTGATTTTGATTTTTATCTACTAACATGAATTGTTCCATTGCTATAATTATTGCGTGTATGTGCGTGTTAGTATGGGGTGACTACCTTAGTCACGACAAACCATAACCTATAAACGTCAAAGCAGTGGCAATGGGTATGTGTGCATGTGCATTGTTCTTTGTTTTGTTTGTTAGGATTTGGTGATATCATGGAATACATTGACATAACATAAATTTATTAACCAGAATATTCTAGAACCAAAGTATGGCATTCGTCATTGCAACAGTAGCTTTCACTTTGTGGTTTTCTTTGTCTCAAGTCTTCGTTAATTTTGAATATTTCAATGATTAAATACGGACCGGATTGTTGATGCAATCAGCGTTGGTGTCGCACTCTGCCGTGACGAGTTGGCACTCGTTGTCATCGGTGCATCCTTTGGCGATGGCGTCCGGCTTCACCGAGTAGCCGAGCTCGCAGTGACACATGTACGAGCCAATCGTGTTATGGCACTCGCCCTGTCCGCATATATGCTTCTCTTGCTCGCACTCGTTCACATCTGCGCATGCGCATACATCCACATATCAATAAATTTTCACGTCTAAGCATACGCTAAAACAAGTTATCAATCAGTCAATCAATTTATTCAGTCCTAAAATACAATCATACATTAAGGTATGCTTTCCGAAACTACGCATTTGATTGACTCTGTATTGTACATGTACATGATTAATAAAAATACAATTTTTACTGATTTCGAAAATAATGGAAGAATTATTAGATATTGCAGAACAACCAATCTGGATAATTATTATGATAATAATTAATTCGAATCTCTATTTATTGCTATATAAATAGACAAAGGACTTCTGCAACTGCAAATATTGAGTAATGTATAGCAGGTGAGATCCATAAAATGAAACTGTTCAAAAAACTTTACCCAGCCCGGGATTCGAACCCGGTTTAGCCACATGGCCGGCGACCGAGGCGTACCGGGTTCGATTCCCTGTCCGGGCACAGTTTTTTGAACAGTTTCATTCAATGTATCTCACCTGCTATTTAATACCTTGGTCAATATTTGCAGTTTCAAAAGTTCTCTGTCTATTTATATAGCAATCTGAATTCAGAATTAATTAATTATTATCATGATTTGGAAAATATTTTCTTCTTTTTCCTTCCTTTCTTTCTTTATTCAACTTTCAATTATACTATCATTGAAAAATTGATATACAGGGTGTTTCAGGAGGAATGTGCAATACTTCTCAGGCTGATTCCTTACACAAAGTGGACAAAGAAGTTCCATGGGACCAATCCCCTGAAACGCTTTGTTACCGAGATAACAATGATGAAAAATTGAGATTTTCAAAATATATTAATTTTTTAGAGGTTTTAAAAATGAAAAATTACTACCGTATGTAAAATCAGCTGAGGAATTCAATGAAACCAGTTTCAAGTTTGTAACTTCAACGGTTATTGAGATAATTGAAGAAATATGCTAAAAACCACCATTTTCCAACAATAAGGGTTAAACTGGAAAAGCAATAATAAATTTGTATTTTTTATCAATGGAAGTTCAAGAGAGTCGGATTCTGAACGAAAAGTTAAATGACGGCAATTGTGTAAATCTGACCCAAATCTCAGAAATAGCGACCAAAAATTGTAAAATAGACAAAACTTGGCACAAGTGAAAAATTTGTGTTTAGTAGCGATTTTACAATTTTTGGTCGCTATTTCTGAGATTTGGGTGAGATTTACACAATCGCTGCCATTCAACTTTTTGTTCAGAATCTGACTCTCTTGAACTTCCATTGATAAAAAATACAAATTTATGATTGCTTTTCCAGTTATAACCTTTATTGTTGAAAAATGGCATTTTTTAGCATATTTTTCCAATTATATCAATAACCGTTGAAGTTACAAACTTCTAACAGGTTTCATTGAATTCCTCAGCTGATTTTACATAGGAATCGATTATTTTAGAACCTGAGTAAAACCTCTAAAAAATTAGAAAAATTCATATATTTTGAAAAATCTCAATTTTCCGCCATTGTTATCTCGATAACAAAGCGTTTTTGGGGGTATGTCCCATGGAACGTTTTTGTATACTTGTTGTAAGGAATCAGCCTGAGAAGTATTGCACATTCCCTCCGAAACACCCTGAATAGATCAACTAAATTGTATTATATAAGGATCTTTATTGTATAATGTATCTTTAACATACATTATGGAAGTACAGTATATACATTGATGGAAAAAAAATATTAATTTCTGCTGACCTATGCAAGATGTGAGATTAGCGCCTGGTAGCAAGCCATCGGTGCAGTGACACATAAAGCTGCCCGCCAAATTGGTGCAGTTGCCGCCATTGCAGATGCGCGAGTTCTGTGCGCACTCGTCCAGATCGTGACAGGAGCGACCGTCCTGAGCGAGTGCGTAGCCTTGTCTGTTAACAGACGGACACAAAGTATTCAAAACATATTGAAGAACAATTTTAATCAAAATTCAACGCAATAATCGGATCAGTAATTTTTGTAGAAAGTTATAAACCGTTGAAATTTTAGAGCTGAAGACAAAAACGTAAGCGGTTTTGTCAGCTACTTGTATGCCCCAACAGCTGACGTTTTCAATTAGAGTTCTAATTAATTTAGCCTAGATTATGTTATTGAAATCAGAAGAAACAAAATATGCTTTACATAAGCTGTTAATAGGCTACAACATAGGAGGTTGGTGGCATGGAGATGACAAAATATGATATTATCCTATTCAACACATTATATTATATCTTAACATTTTCATCACATTAGTCAGCTGGGGGTGACTCCCATAGAGATATCTCCAAGTGGAGTTGGCCACTGATGTTTTGGGTATATTGGAGATGATTCTTAAGTAGAGGCAGAAGATCACAGCGCAACGAGTGGTGATGTATGTGAGTTAGCGTTATTGCTTTTGCTGGATGTAAGTTCTAACACACTGACTCACTTTTCAATTATATTCATGAAATTTATATATATATATTGTGATTTTAACAATTATTTTGTGATTATTTAGTTAATAAATTCAGTTTAGACCGCGAATATCAAATTCAATACATCCATAATGCCAATCTTATTTGGAGTTTATAAAAATACTGTTGTTTTACTTTTGGAATATAGGATAGTATGAAGCTTGATTGAACTCAAATACAATGATATTGGAGATTACAGGCATTAATTCCAATATGGTCATTGCCATGAATGAAAATAGGAGAATTTCTTTGTCATGATTTAAGATTAATTTTATCTAGCTGCTACTGTATACAATCAATTCATCAGAGATATCATCTTAATGACTCATAATGAAATATAAGTGAAAAATGTATTATAAAATATCTGCTCTAATATTATCTCAATTGAATATGTAATGTTATTGGCCTAAAATTTTTTCAGTACTAACATGGTTTTTAAAATATGATCTCGAGGAACTATCTTCCCTGAAGAGATTTTCATTTAAGCTATGTTTTTTTAGCTCAGAACAAAACATTTCCCAGTAATTGTATTTGTATTACAAAACCATACTCTATAAAAAAATAGAAAACGATTCACCCAGAACGAATTTGTGACACTCACATGGCTACTCCATGTATTATATCTCTTTGGGAGTCACCCCCATATGATTCAAATGTGTAGACAAGATTTCTCGTTTTGTCATCTCCATGAACCTCCTTGGCCACACTTCATACAATTTCTATAGTCATTTAAAAACTGCAGGTTTAACTGACACAATTGATATATCTTAATAAGAATGATTATTTCTATAGTAACAAAAAGCATTGATAACTCCAATAATAATTGATGAGAAAATTAAGAGAATGGAATTATAATTATTATTAAGTAGAAAATACCAACCTACAAGCGCATTTGAAACTGCCAGGAGAATTCACACATTCGTCTTCGCAACCTCCATTGTGTACAATGCACTCATTTACATCTAAAAAATGAGAATCTCATTTAAGAAAACCATTGTGTACAGTGCACTATGTCACATACATAAAACGGGTAACCCCATCTTGAAATCCATTGAGTAGCCTACAGTGCACTCATTCACACTTTGAAAGCCATAATATGCTTAGGCATTAGGCATGCTCAGCCTAAAACTGTTTCTCAACCAATTTATACTTATTTCAAGTCCAAATCAAGTTTATATCACATAGTAAATGAAACTCATTTTCACTAACGAAAAAAGGAAACTATAATTTTGAGATTATTTCTTACAAGTAAATTTGAATTTCATAGGAAAATATACAATCAATTTTCCACAAATTTATAATCAATCAAAGTACAAACTTGTAAATGAAATAGACTGTATAATATTAGTGTGAATGTGAAACACTTCATTACATTATGCTGAGATAAAAACATTTCCCGCCAGCCACCATAGATTTGCCAAACTTTCAAATTCTGTACAAGATTTACAGTGAGATTTGAAATATTAGCTCATTTGTTGAACGTTTTCCAAAAGAAGTGACATTGAAAATCAATTTTCCGAAATTAATAATTGTCTCTTTACTTCTAGTATTAATTTGAATGATTTAATTCGATAGAAAATAGCACTGTACTGGCAAAGCGGCACAGGCAAAGTTTAGGTTGGAAAGTTTTCATTTCAACATAACAGATGATCTTTTCAATGTAAATCTTAAAATGAGAGTTGGTAAAACTATGGCGGACTTAAGCGAGCTGACCAATGAGAAGTGACACAATCAATGTCCACACTATGATTATACAGTCTCTATAGTTGTAAATATCCAAGTATTATTATTTATCTAGCTACTACTTATTGGAAAAGTTTTAAAATATTAACTTTTTTAGTAGATTCAAACGTAAAAGGCGGTTGGCGAATGTAATTAATTGATGCTGATTTGTGTCAGGACAGTCTGAAAACGGTCTGCGAGAGTATATCAAATATAGCAGCCTTGGTAAACCGGTTTGCTCTAGCAAATCGCTTTCAGACTGTCCCAAGAGAGCTGCGAATTTATTATAGTCATTCGCCCAGCGCCAGTTTTGTTGCTACTCACCTTCGCAATGTGATTTCAGGCCCGTTTGTTGATACCCATCATCACATATGCACTGATAAGTCCCCATCATATTTTCGCAAACTCCATTGGAACAGATGCCGCTGGTTCGCGAACACTCGTCAATATCTGGTGAGAAAAACATTCGAAAATATTTCAACCGATTCAGAAAACATTGGATATTATTCCGTTCATAAAATTCTTATTCCAAATTCTGTCCAAGCAAAGAAGACCCTCTGGCAAGATGAGAAAATGACTCCAGTTCGGTCAATATTGGTTCAAAATAATTGATTTCGTCTCAATCGTAGGAAACATTCTGATCTACAATTTGAGACCAAATCAATATTTTTGAACCAATATTGACCGAACTGGAGTCATTTTCTCATCTTGCCAAAGGGTCTTCTTTGCTTGAACGTCTCATTCATATCTTGAATCTCAAAATAGCGTCTCATTCATCACCTGGTAGCTTCCAGCCAAACAGAGCCCTTCTCCTAGCCCCTAGTCTCTTGCAATCCAATATGATAAGCTTGGCTGTCTCTCCAGACTGATTGCAAAGCCTACCCATCTGAATTTCATTTCTCAAGTCCAATTACTGTGGACAGTAATAAAAGTCACAGTTTCAGTTTTAATAGTCACCTATATTTGAAATCAAAAATTATGTTTTCAAATGAACTTTTTAAAAGAACTATAACTCATGTCTCCATTTGTGGAAAATGAGGTTATCTGGCGAAGTGGAACAACCCTTGGATCTCTCCACTATTGAAAGCCATACGCTAAATAAATAAATAATACTGTGGACATACCTTAGTAATCCATAGAAGCCTTCTCAATATTGAAAGCCTCTGCATGAGAATTCAACGGAATAAAACAGAAAACGGAAGAAACAGTTTATATGGGAAGAAAATGTTTTATCGTGCTGCCTAGGGGGTTGCAGGAAATAGGGGACATCAAGCAACTGAGAAAAAACTAAAATATTTTTCAATAGCTCTATCCAAAAATACTCTTTTCGGGAGTACACAGATTTGACTGCTAGATTTTAGAGTCTAGTAATTATTGAAATTAAGATGTATTATGGTGAAGATTTTTATTATGTTGTTAAGTTATTTATATTTGTGTTAAGTGACACTATTCCAATGTATTTGTACATTTCAGTAGGATGCTGAAAAATGAAGATGAAAGAAAATATTGGATTGGTTTTGCTGACCTTTACAGGATTTCTTATCAGGCGCCAGCTCATGCCCTTGCGGGCATTCACAGAGGAAGCTCCCCGGAGTGTTTCGACACGAGCCGCCCCTGCACAGTCCGGGCGTTCGCTCGCACTCGTTTATATCTGCGAGAAAATTTCTTGATAATAAAATATGCATTTAAAATAATTAATATTATGTTTTTTTACATGACAATTGTAACAAATTTTTGTCTGATTTAACTTATCACAAAAGTCACCAGTGGACAAAAATTTTTACGTTTTGCTTGAAATGCCAGTTTGCATGAAAGGTAAACAAAATTTAATTTCATTTATACTTTTCATTACATTTACTATTTGATTCATTATTACATTGTTAACTTTTAATTTCAACCATTATTACTTCATTGTATTATAAATTATTGTAAATCTAATTTTTATTTCCTTCCACTATGTATTTTTTTGTATGGCGATAAAATTGTAAAGGGGACAAGAAGGAGGAGAAGGAGAGAAGGAAAAGTAGGAGGAGGAGGAGGAGGAGGAGGAGGAGGAGGAGGAGGAGGAGGAAAAGGGGTGGAAGAGGAGGAGAAAGAAAAGGTGGAGGAGGAGGACGAGGAGGAAAAGATGTGGAAGAGGAGGAGAAAGAAGGTGAAGGTGAAAGAAGAAAGATGGTGGAGGAGGAGGAGTTGGATGAAAAGGAGGTGGAGGAGGAGGAGGAGGAGGAAAAGGAGGTGGTAGAGGAAGAGGAGGAGGAGAAGGAGAAGGAGGAGGTAGAAGAGTGAAGAGATATGCTTGTGGCTTACCCATGCACACCTGCATCATAGCCGAGCTCTCGTAGCCCGCCTTGCAGTCGCATTGAAAGTTGCCCGGCGTGTTTTTGCACTCTCCATCGCCACACACTCCGTGCATTATGCTACACTCGTCAATATCTGCAACAAAACAATCAACTAATTTTTATTTAATCGTTCATAAAAGTTAAGCTCGACGATATCTTCATAAAGTAGACTTTCGATTATCTGCGGAATTGACCATCGTGATTACCGCGGCTCCGTGGATAATTTTGCTCATAAAGCGCCCTGTACACGGGATTCTTTATTCTTTCTTTACAATTGCGACTTGGTTTCCAAGTATTTTAAGCAAAGGATGAATTTTAAGAAAGGATAATGAATGATGATGATGAAGGTTTGAATTGATGATTGTAGTGTCGGCCAGTTGAATTGAATATCTGTAGCCAATCACAGCTGTTGTTTTACTCAATGACAAGACAAAAGCTGTGATTGGCTACATATCCAACTGGCCGACACTACAATCCTCGTGTACAGGGCGCTGAACCGCCAGTAATGATTACACAATGGAGTCATTGGAAACAACACAAAAGTGCTTTAAATAAGTTTATTTGTATAGTAATAGGACGTTACTGATGATAAAACTTAATAAATGTCTATGTCATCTATGCAATTAAAAAGCATGCCTACTGTTCAACAAATGATTGGTGATTTGCTAAAATTTTATCTTCATTTCAATCTGAATTATTATTTTTGATCCTACAAATCCGCAAATCGGATAATTGAAGATTGACTATAATTGTTTTCACAATTATCACCTTTGAATTGAACTGAAATAATGGTGGGCGGGGTAAAACCCACGAGAAACCGGACATTAATCAAATTAAAACTTCTTTGAACATCTTTTCTATCTCAAAAATTTTTGTTTTGAGTATTGTATTATAGTAATCTTTTGACATATTTACTATTCAAGCTTTTTAAAAATATTTTTGTTTTGAGTGTTGTATTATTGCAATCTTTTGACATATTATTTACTATCAAGCTTTGCTTGATTTAAAGGAAATCGTACTAGATTAAACTGAATTTTTTGATAAGAGGCGACACTCGTGTTTCACAGTAAATATTTTTAATCACTTTTTTTCGGAGGAGACGATAAGCCGTCGGTCCCGGCTACCTAAAAAGTAGTAGCCATTTCTCATCATCATTGTCCCTTTCATTACCCACGCACAAGCTTATGAGGTCATAAAACAAAACTTTTTGGCATAAGGAGGTCTTAAAACAAAACTTTTTTGGCATAATGAATGAGAAACGTTTTTGAAGAATGCATTTCACTCCTAGAAAGGAATTAGAGGCTTTCAGCTGTAGTGACTCTCAGTGAATGTTCAATTTTATACTCTAAGTTTTAAAATTAATTTCAATATTTTTATGAAACTATGAATTGTTTCGTATTCATTCGCTTTATAATCAAACCTTCAAAATTAATCATCAATTTCTTCCGGATCATATGTCAACAAAAGTTTTGACATAACCTGAGAATTTGGACATTTTTCAAAATTGCAACATTGAACTGAATTGATTGCAACTGACCGTTGCACTTGATGCCGTTCTCGTCAAGTGCATAGCCCTGGTTGCAGTTGCAGCTAAAGTCACCAATGCTATTTCTGCACCTTCCGTTGCTGCACATCGATGGAAACTCCGTGCATTCATTGATGTCTTTCCGATCAACGAAACCTGGACCCTGTCAACAAATGTACTTGTTCACTGTGTGCATTGATTCTTCAGATTACTATTTATTTATTTATCCATCATCACATCACATCATACTTTGAGTTGAACTCATTTGACTGGTGACTTGTCACATTTCTAAAACTAAGTTACATAACATAAAGACTCAGTAAAATCTAAAAATCAATATTTATGGAACACTCTGAATGGTGGAAATTTTCATTACTAGAAGTTAATAGAATTCTGAGACTTTATATAGGATTTTCTCTAGTAACATTTTTTTGACTGCTTGTTTGAATGTAATGACTGAGTCTAAATTTCGAATGGCTGTTGGCAGCCCATTAAAAAGCCCCATACCTGCGTAAAATGGAGTGTTTTCAAATGCTATATTCCTATGTTTTGGATATTGAATTATGTTTCTATTTCGAGTGTTATGTTGGTGATTATCTGTGCAAAATTGGAATTTATTGATGTTTACTTCAACAAAAAATTGTAGCTGATAAATGTAAATGGAAGGAAGTGTAAGGATGTTAAGATTTTTGAAGTGTGCTTTAAGCCCCGTTTCCATTAGCACAAAAATGTTTTGCAACAGTGTTAAGCAACAGTGTTGCATGAAATTGTACGAATGGAAACGGTCTAAAAATGTTTCAAAACTCGTTGCGCCGGGCAACATGTTGGAGACCAATGTGTTTTGCAACTCGTTCTCACAACATTGTATCCTGGGGAATGGAAACGGCAAGAAATGTTGCCGCAGCACAAATTAGAATTATTTAAATTCTAAAACGCGTAATAATAGAGATAGAACAATTTGGATTTCAGATTTGAATTCAGCGTTCAAAAATTAGTAGGAATCCCCGCGATTGCTCAGAAATAATCAAAATTGAGGAAATTATTTTTATCGGATATTCAAGTCATCTTATTTCTTGCATTCGACCTATTCAAATTCTAATAATACTTCTACTTGGTTTTACTTCTGTTACTACAGAGCAAGGTTACTAAAATGTCTTTAATCTTTTTCTTTTTCTTTAAGACTAAAAAATCTTTAATAACCTTGCTACAGTGTAAGTAAGACTAAACTTACTCGGTTTTACTTTGTTAAATTACTGTTACCACAGTGGATACTATTATAATATTATATTATGAGAGAATTAAGAGAGTAACTTATGTGATAGGAGTTCACAATTCAGCAAGGCAAGAATTGTTTAAAAAAAAAAGAAAAAATAATATAGTCCGTAATACTTGTATCTATCCAAATGTCTCTTTTCCTGCTGTACGCATAGAAAATAGAATATGAAATACCTATTTATATAGAATATATAAAATATATTAATATAGAATATTTCTATATTCGCTATTCTCGCTGGCTGTACGTGACTACTATGTAATTATGATGAATTGATATATTTAGTTTATGTTTATGTCAGTTGTTTGAAAAAGTAATTAAATTTGAGCAATGTGACAAAGAATAATAATAAAAGAGGAACTGTAGGTAGGTACTCGAGCTGAATAAATGGTTTTGCTGAACAATGCATTTGTCTTCTCTATTAGCTGGAGAGAAAAAGGATGTAGCCGCGACTTCTGTTTATTTTGCATTTTTTTGCGATTTGAAGAAATAGTTTCCAGACCATGATGTAATGCAAACGAGAAATACTTTCAGTTCACTGTTGGTGTCTTCAAAGTGTGTTGTGTGTTTCGTATTGTCTTAACTCTTGATACATTGAAAATGGAGTGGTCTAAGGTCTAAGAATAATATAATTAAATTATATAGTGAGTACTTTTGACAATTTGAAACGCAATAAGATTTAGAAGGAATTCAAAATCGGAAGCACTCATCCTAATGTAGTTTTCAAAACCAGATTGTTATTTAAGGTCCCTCATTAAACCATTGTACGCACCCTCATACGGCCGTTTTGCGAGGATGCTTCTGATCCACCACCGTGGTCTTTTTCGCCGATTTTTAATAATTTGGCAACCTCCTTCTATAACAACAAAACTTGCAAGCGCGAGCCTATCGTCCATCTTCTTCAGATGCTCACAACGAACTGAACTCTGATGATCAGTCAATTCGAGTCCAAGTAGTCTAGATGCTGATGTTGCTCAAAACATTTGATGGAATGGAAACGGTACACCAGGCACGGTGAAAAACGCGTAAAAACATGTTGCCAATGTGTTGTGCAACAATGTTGCACGAAGTGTACGAATGGAAACGGGGCTATACATGAGTCTCTAGATCTACAAATTACTCTCAATATCTTTTTTTGCATGATGAATATTTTTCGGCTGTCCACAGAATTTCCCCAAAATATAGTACCATAGCTCAAATAGGAGTAGACATGAGCATAGTATACAGTTAATAATGTGCTCCTATCAAGTGAGTGAGAAAGAGTTAGAATTACAAAATAGGCGTGGTTTAATTTTCTCGTCAAGTTTTGAATGTGTTCCTTCCAGGAAAAATTCTGGTCAATTACAAGTCCCAAGAATTTAATTGATGAGGAAAGTACTAGGCTACATCCAATGCTTGAAAGTTGAGTCTCATCTATTCCTATTTGATTTCGTATGGAAAAAAATTGTATAAGGTGTGTTTTCTCATAATTTAATGAAAGCCCATTTACTTTTAACCAATTATTTATTGCTTCTAATGTATTCCTCAATTGATTTGTCAGTGTGATCTGATTGCCGTTTGATGCCGTACAAGTTCTGTCATCTGCATACATGATTAGTTTTGAATCTGTTGTTGCCCTTGGTAAATCATTTATGTATATTAAAAATGGCAAAGGCCCAAGGACAAACCTTGTGGCACTCCATTTGGGACCCTGATAAATGAGGAGCACTTTGAGGAAGACAAATCTCTCACACACTGTTTCCTGTTGGAATACAGAATATTCAATACAGATTATTATTATTGTGATAAATGGACATCACTCAACTTTGAGCTATTGCGATTTGCATGTTCTTTTTTATGTAGAATTAGTTAACATAATTGTAAATAGTAATGAAGACTGTATTGGGCATAATGCCTGTAGTCTCCCTTGATATTGGAAAGAAATAAATATTATTTACTGTGTTTTATTGACTGTAAAGTTTTTATATGACTGAAAAGACTTGTACCTCTGAATTCTAATTAAATTAATAGACTAGAAATTATCAAACCACAAATTAATGTATAAGAAATCAAGAAACTGGTTTCGGTTGCTATACAATTTTGTATTTCTGGTAAGTTTGACAAAATCTTGTATTTTCATTTAATATGGAAAAGTACTTCAACTTCTCAACAAGCTTCCTTCCTGTACGATTGTGTATAATTTTTGTATTTTGGCAGCGTATCAAAAATTTGCCGTGTAAGGAGGCTTTGAAGTAGCCTGTCTTTGGTAGAATGCAATTTTAATACGGATGAGGACCACAATTTCATCATCACAGCTACTCAACATACAATTAGATTGTCAAATGATCATTTTGTGATCAACTAGTACCATATTTATAAAAAAAAGAAATCTTGGAGTGAGAATTTCATCTTGAAAATAAATGAAATGAGGCATGTAGTCTAAATTAAACATTTATTCAATTAAATATTGATTGAGTACCTTTGAATCCAATTTCAATTGCTTACCTTGGGACAGAGCTGTTGGAAGGCAGTGGTGCCCTGTCTGGGGCAGAGCTCGCAGCGGGCCCCGTCTGGGGCGCCACCCCAGGCGCGACCCACCAGCGAACAACAGCAGACAGCTCGCGAAAACACGCCATCCACGTGACCTTTGCCCACCGGCGTGGCGCCACCTCGCACCTTAACACACAAAAACACTCATTTTATTAAAATAATTCGTAATAGCGTGTTACGTGACGAGTGAGGGACATAATGAATGATTGTTTCCACTCGAGTCAAAAGATGCAGTTTGTAAACACTTTCCCACACGATTTTTGTACATTTTTTGTCATAGTGTAATCTTCATGTAACATCAAATCTTCTTCATAGTAAAATGTATAATGTATTTGTGCACTGCCTGTGTCAATAAAGAATTTTTGAATTTGAATAATACAGGAACAAATTTGAAACTAGTTCAAATGAGGAATAAATGCATAAATGAATAAATGATTACATGAGTAATGAGTAAATGAATAAATGATTAGATGAGTAATGAGTAAATGAATTAATGAATAGTTCAAATGAGGAATAAATTAGTGAATGAACAAATAAATGATTAAGAAATTGATAAATGAATTAATGGATAAATGAGTAGATGAGTAAATGAATTAATAAATAGTTCAAATAAGAAATAAATGAGTAAATTAATAAGTGAGTAAATAAATTAATAAATAAATGAAAGAAAGAATGTTATTACCTGAGTGAAGCAGGCCTCTAGTCGTAAGTCTTGGCAGGTGGTTCCGGCTGCGTCGAGGGTGAGTCCGGGCGGACAGATGCACGTGAACGAGCCGTCCGTGTTGAGGCAAGTGCCCCCGCCTCGGCACACCGCCGCCCCCCCGCCTTCCAACTCACACTCGTTTATGTCGCTACACGCACGACCATCCACCTACACAAACACAACTCATACATACTCAATGCTCTCGCTAAACCTCTAATAGACTTATAGATTGGATTTCTTCATTCATAAAGACGATAACAAAACACTCCAAATTAGATTCTAGATTGCAATTGAATAATATAATAAGCAGAACTCTACACAGGAATAAAAATATGGTAACTATCACTTTTTTCTGTGAATGTCAGATGAGAACCTCTCAACAGTCTACATAGATAGTCTATATAATGTTTGTTTGTTTGTCAATGGCTCAACAGACCATGAACACTATGGTAAAACGCATGAAAATAGTCCAATGGTAACCGGAACAGCAGAATATTTATACTATACTAAACTATTTGTTTACCAATGGCGCATCAGCCCTATGAAGGGCATAGGCCTACCAGCTGGTTGCCATTTTCTCATCCACACAACTATACAGTCCGTCCAGCCCGGCCAATACCGACCCAAAAGTCATGAACTCTCAAAGAGAACCCACCGTCCCGGAACCAACACCGACCGAGCCGAAGCCACCCCTCGCCCCACCAGAATACCCTCCGCGCCAGGACAGACCATACAGCAAGCAAATAATCATCAACCAGGATAATTACAGAGGTAACGTGAGGTTAGCACGTTGTTCCTCTCCACCATAAGCTAGTTTCCGTAATCAAGTGACGGCGCAGAACACCACTGAATAACATCCAGTTAATCAGTTAGAGTGTAATGCAACAATTATTATTCTTACCAAAAGGAGGTAATCTCCATATACAGTAGAACGTCAGTAACCCGGATTGATCGGGACTGGAGCCCATCTCAAATTATCCGGATTATAGAAATTACCTTAATTACAATCCTTATCCGGATTATAGAAATTACAAAAAGGCCTGCAGGCACTATTTGAGAAAAAATTGATATAAAATAATAGAAATTATTTCCTGCGCTTTGCTAAACACTAGAGTATGTATTCTCTCATCGCCTACTCTCTAGTATAGAACTTAGTGCAAGGGCAGACGGTACAAATATTTTTATTTCTTGCTGGAAACGAATCCGGATTATTGACGGTCGGGATTTTTGACGTCCGAATTATCGACGTTCTACTGTATTTCTCAACATTCTTCAGCATTCAGAAGCAGAGATGAGAGCCTCCCGACAGTCTACATAATCAAAAATGCAGAGATGAGAGTTTCTGATTGTGAGAAAAATCGATGGAATGAGTAATGTAAGATATGTGAAAGAATAAGGAGCAATAAAAAGGTGAGTGAAGTGTCCATTCATACTACAGTTCTCAAACAAGTAAAAGTAATATTGACAACATATGCAGGGTGTTTCTCAAGTTGAATGTGAAATTATGTGAAAAGTTCTTTCAAAATTTGGCCCTAAAATAATGTGTTACCAAGATAAAGAGATACAGTCTGTCCAAGCAAAGAAGAACGTCTGGCAAGATAGGAAAATTACTCAATCTCGGTCAATATTGGTTCAAAAATATTGATTTGGTCTCAAATTGTAGATCAGAATGTTTCCTACGCTTGAGGCCAAATCAATATATTTTGGACCAATATTGACCGAGCTGTAGTCACTTTCCCATCTTGCCAGAGGGTCTTCTTTGCCTGGGCAGACAGTATTTATTTGGGATGCCCACAGTGGTTTAAGACCTTTTGCAACCAACAATTTCATCCCACTTAGTCAGGTTCGCCGGAACAAACAATTTCATACTACTTAGTCAGGTGCGCCGAAAAAAAACAATTTTATACTACTTAGTTTACCTTGGCGAATCCCTTAGGACAGTCGCAGTCGGCAGGGTGACACAGCTCACAAGGACTGCCCCAGGCCAAGCCAATCGAGCAGCAGCACTCCGACTTGAGAGTCAATCGAGGCAGGTTACTTTCACAACGACCAGCCACCAGTCGAGACCAGCATGTTCCTCGTCTGTTGTCTGCAAAAAACACCCTCAATGTGTTTAATTTCAAAATTACTCTTAACACTCGATGTAGCAGAAAAGTGATAATTAAAATTATTCTAAAAAAACCCTAGGTTCCACACAGTTTCAGTTTCTCACTTATACTCAGTGGGTTACCCTGATAAGTTTACCCAGTTTCAAGTGATTTCAATTTCATGACAATAAGACAATTATACTCAAAAACCGTGATAGAATACTTAATAGAATATAAATCTGATTTTCCTCTCACATTAAAATCTATGCTCAATAATTATAATCTAATTATAACGTATTGTATTCATTTCTATCATTTGTGTGTTTCAATAAATTGGATGGAATTTTAATTGAAAGCCAATTCCCAAGCGACAGCTCGAGCCGCGCGGCTTTAGCTGCTCTGCTTTAGCTGTTCGTGGTTGAGTGGTAGAGTGGACATTACTGTCCAAACTTCGCCACGTCATTAAAATAAAGAAGTCATTCTATTCTATTCTATAGCTGCATGGCTCTAGCCATCACAACTCTACTCACAAATAAATTTTTACTTCGTTATTAGGGCTAAAAATGTACAATAAATCAATAAATAGTGAAATTTATTTGTAAATGGATTTAAAAGGGTGAATTTCACTATTTATCGATTTATTATACATTAGTAGCCCCAATAACGATCGTCAACATCTATAATATAGTTATGGGAACAGAGTTATGATAGCTAGAGCAGCGCACCTAGAGCCGGGCAGCTCGAGCTGTCGCTTAGGAATCGTACCTTAAGGGCTACTGCTAACAAATATGAGACATTTATAACACTAATAATGAAAGTATAAGGAGGCAGTTGATTAATATGAGTAGCAAAGTATTAAACCTTATTCCAGGTCACTTCTTCATAGACTCCAAGATCAGTGGAAAAATTTAACTTGATTCAAAAAACTGGACCTACAGTATTTTTTCTTCCATTTGGATATACTCAAATTAGACTCTAGTTTTCTGTTGAAACTTATTAATGTCATTATTTTTATTTAGTTACGATTTACTCTTGGTATTATTTTTTATTTCTTTTAGATTAACTATTCTTCTGTATTCTTTCTTTCTCTCACTGGCTCTCTCTGTATTCTTCATTTCCAACTAGTTTTCACCACTTTCCATATATTTCTTCCCACACAATCTACCTGCTTTTTGAAGTCTGTTCAAGCAAAGAAGACCCTCTGGCAAGATAGGAGAATGACTCAAGCTTGGTCAATATTGGTTCAAAAATTATCAATTTGATCTCAAATTGTAGGAAACAATTTGATCTACTATTAAGACCATACTTATAATACTTGAAAAATACTGACCAAGCTGGAGTCATTTTCCCATCTTACCAGAGGGTCTTCTTTGCTTGGACAGACTATACATTGAAAAAAATAGTTTTTTTTCTCTGTCATGTAACCCATGTCCAGAGGTATTTATTGAACATATAAAACTATTATTACAATATGTGAAGTTATACTACTATACTAATACTACTTTTCCAAACTATCATGAAGCATCCCACTATAGAGTCTATGTGTCGGGATGCATTTTGTCTAGTATAGAATATAAATCAAATATTCTACTCTACTTAGATATTCTTCTAATGTATTTTTTTCTTTTAATTTGGGTTATTTGATAAAATAATATTTTATCAAATATATGATACATTTTTTACTATTTCATGATTATTTGGAAATTAATAAAATAACATTTTAACAAGCTGTAACGAAATATTTGTTGAACATTTTATAATAAAAATTATTTAAGTTTATTTAGTTTGGTTGGCTAGGTATTTTTCCTCCTCTCTTTTCAACCATGCAGGGAGAATCCATACTATCTATAACACTGATATTTTTTGTAAATATGTCATTCTTCATGAATAAACAAATTTGAATTTGATTTTATATTTTTTCAGCCCACCCAACCATGTAGCCTGTGTTTTTTGTTTAATATGTCATTAATTTGGAACCTATTTTTTATTTTTCTCTTCGTGTTGTATATAAATAAATAAATTGAATTGGAAAATACTGAAGACAGTATTGAGGACATTTTCGGACACTTGGAGACTATTCTTACCTCTATAATGGAATAAATCAAATACCCTTTTCAAAAACTTTAAAATTATTATTTTTACACAGGCATGTTTCAAGCTTAAGCACGTCTGTGTAAAAATTATACAGTACTTTAAAAGTCTCAAAAAAGGGATTTATTTAATTTCATTCATCAATTATTTTAAATAGCCCTAAGTTTAAAGTTTAATTTTCAAATATGTAAGAATTTTCTACCTACCGATACATATGCGACCCGTGTTATCTACTACCGAGCCAGGTGGACAGTCGCACTCGTAGGAGCCAATCGTGTTGACGCACTCGCCGTTGAAACAGGCGTCGGGCCCCAGCTCCCGGCACTCGTCCACGTCCTCGCAGCGGGCCGTGTCCGGGTCCAGCCGCGTCCCTGCTGGACACACGCACGTGTAGGAGCCGGGCGTGTTGCGACACTGTCCTCCGCTGCACACCAACTCATCACGCGCACACTCGTCCACGTCCACGCACGCACGTCCACTCGCATCCGCCTCGTAGCCAGTGTTGCACACGCATCGGTGCGAGCCCATCTGCCCAACAAAAAAATTAATTCAACTAATTAATCAACAATGTAAATCAATCAATCAAACATTTTTTTATATATCTTGGTAGTATATTTTAATTATATGTTTGATGCTACGAATATTTACTATTGTATTATGTTTTGGAAATAAATTGAATTGAATTCAATCATTCGATGAAACAAACAATTAATGAGTAAATCTCAAATTTTTGGTTAATTAATCAAACAGATTTACAATACTTTATATAATTATCTAAACTAGTTAAGAATCTAGGTACATAACAGGTGGGAGATAAACGAACAGAACAAAAGACAAAGGAAGATAAAGGATTTATTATTAATGTAGCCTAATAGGTGAAGATTAAAATTCATTTTGGGCTATTTAAAATTTATAGATAAAAATAAAAATCAAATACCTTTTTTAAAACTAGTACCGTTTTACAAAGTTTTACTTGTACCGTTTTAAAAATGTATTTGATTTTTATTTCTATCAACCTAATAAATATCTACATTACATTAAACCAATATTCAAGTAGGCTACAGTTTCTGTATACCAAAGAGAATTGGAATGTTACCTATAGCCTACCCAATTCACGATCACTTGTGATGAAACAAAAATCTGGTGTGGCACACTCACACAACTTTCCTTGCCATTCACATTTGCGTAATACAATATACAACCTATCTATACCTAGTCATCAGCGAGTGCAAATTTCATTAGGCTATTAGTTCCTCATCTTCCAATACTGTGATATTTGCACACGCCGATGACGCCTCGCGCCTGCCGGCGCTTCGGCTCATCGTGTGTGTGATTTGAAATTTTTACAAGCCCAAAATGCCTCGCACCTGTCGGCGCTTCGGCTAGATGTTAGCCGAATTGACTTGGATTTTGAATAAAAGTTCTATTTCTGTAATATTCCAATACATCGGATCAAAGAGGTGGAATAGATAATTGATCATTCGAATCCATAACTCTGCTATTTCGCCAATAATTTATTATGAAACACCAATACTTTTTTCGAATGTAATTTTTGTCTCCTTTAAACCCTGATGCGGATTGCCTTGTTGCGAGTTTGGAGTTTTTACACTACCTTAAGTTTTCCAGTATGGTGGCGCCGCTGCTTATCTGACACAAAGGGGACTCAGTTGATAGAGCACATAATTGACTATATATAGGGTGTCAATTTGAAGAAATTGTTCAATTCATTTTCGAGAAAATCGAGATTGCAAAATCCATTTCTTACAACAATGCTGCGGATCTTCTGATATTTTGCTAGGAACGAGACTCATACAGTGGATAGGGCTTATATAGGGCTATTTCGGGTATGAGTTTGAAAAAATCGTTAGAGCTGTTTTCGAGAAAATCGTGAAAAACACCATTTTTGGCTTATCATCCGCCATTTTTCGATGATTTTTTTAATTTCTTAGATTTGGGTCCTCATGGTATAAGAACCTTAAGTTCCAAATTTCAAGTCAATCGGTTAATTAGGAATCGAAATATTGTAAAATCCATTTTTCTCAACAATGCTGCGGATCTTATGCGATTTTGCCAGGAACGAGACTCATGGCAGTCGATAGGGCTTATATAGGGCTATTTTAAGTATGAGTTTTAAAAAAATCGTTAGAGCCGTTTTCGAGAAAATCTTGAAAAACAGCATTTTTGGCATATTATCCGCCATTTTTTGATGATTTTTTTTTAATTTCTTAGAGTCGGGTCCCCATGGTATAAGAACCTTAAGTTCCAAATTTCAAGTCAATCGGTCAATTAGGGATCGAGATATAGTGTATACAGATATACACACACACACACACACACAGACCAATACCCAAAAACCACTTTTTTGGACTCAGGGGACCTTGAAACGGATAGAAAATCTAAAATTGGAGTACCTTATTTTTTGGAAAGCAATACTTTCCTTACCTATGGTAGTAGGTAGGGCAAGGAAAGTAAAAAAAGTTTTGCTTGTGTGTGCGTGTACTGGTAGGTCTTCTTTTATGCGAAACAGTCGGCCGCAGTCGAACAGCTGTAGCCAATCACAACTCTTGTCTTCAGGTGTGATTAGCTACAGACCGCTTTGTCTTGTCTCAAGACTCTTGGCTACAGCTGTTCGACTGCAGCTGATCGTCGGACCGTTTCGCATAGTATGCTCTTAGGCGAATGTCCAATGTATGCGGTCTTGATGCTTTAAAATCTATTTACCATGCACTGATACATTCCAATTTAGCGTATGGTCTATGCATATATGGTTGCACATCAAGAATAAACCTAGACAAAATATTACTTCAGCAAAAAAAGCTTTAAGGATTATCATGAAAATGAAATGGAATGACTCTGTTAAACAATCTTTCTCTCAGCTGGGTATCTTAACAATATATGGGCAATATATTTATGATGTGATTATGTTTTTCAGAGAATCTACTGCATTCGAACAGAGAAGTAATAATTCACATGGATATAATATGCGATCTGGCAGAATTGTTCAAAGACATAACTTAGAATTATTCAAAAAGAAAACCATGTATATGGGAAATAAATATTTTCATATGTTGCCCAGTTCTTTAAAGTCAATTGAACACATAAAAAAATTTAAAGATAATTTGAAGGACTATCTAGTGCAATTGTCTTTGTATTCTTTCCAGGAATTTGTTCAATAGTAACTTAATAGGATTTTGCATTAAGGGTATTGATTGATTTATTTATTTGTTGACTCATTTCTTTTAAAATGTAATTTTATAAATATCATGACAAAATGTAAAGTGACAATATACAAAATGTACTTGTACACTTGATGAATGAAGATTGATTGATAGAAGAAGACTTACAATTACAATTGAGCACTTACAATTTGAGATCAAATCAATAATTTATGAACCAATATTGAGAGAGCTGGAGTCATTTTCTCATCTTGCCAGAGGGTCTTCTTTTCTTGGACACACTATACTTGCCTGGTTCTCGCAGGCACCATTTTGGCATATGTTGGGGTTTTGAGCGCACTCGTTGATGTCATCTCCGCTGTAGGTGAGTCCGGGGCCGTGCGGGCAGAGCGCCGCGAACTCCCTGGTATGCAGCGCGGGACACGGCTGACACGGAGTGCCCCACGCCATTGGCTGGCCCAGCACGACCGTGCAGCAGCAGCACGACGATTTGGTGACGGCGGTTGACGATTGGCCCGAGCACTGGCCGTCCCTAAAACACAACAACCCCGCTTTCAACACCCAGTCGCGCACTTTTCTATCTCCCAGTATTTTAGGTTTACTTCTCTATGTATTTTTGGTTTTAAAATGCCAAGGAAGATTTAAATTCCAAATAATGTTATTCATATTTTTAATCTCAAATAATTTTATTCATATAATTCCAAAGGACCCACCCAACTGAATGTGAATGAGATCTCCATGCTGTTGGAGACACATAGTTAATAATTTAATTAAAGTTGGTGGAATTGATGGTGATTGTGAAATCTCTCCATAATAAGAAAACTTAGATTTTGTCAAATGTCACTAATTTATTCTAAAAGCTTACACAATATACACAACCAGGTTTCACATTTTACCAATGCATCTTTAGCTGTAGCCTATTAGCCAGTAGGCTACAGCTGAAGATATGGCAAAATGTGAAACCAGATTCTGGAAGCTTTTATAATAAGTTAGTGAAATTTGACAAAGTCTAAGTTTTCTTCTAATAATTTAATTGATTAATGAAGTTGACCATCTGTCAAATTTTCAGTGAGAGTGCATTCACACCCCAGCCTATTAGCCAGTAGGCTACAGCTGAAAATGCATTGGAAAAATGTGAAACCAGATTCTGTAAGCTTTTATAATAAATTAGTGAAATTTGACAAAGTCTAAGTTTTCTTCTAATAATTTAATTGATTAAAAAAGTTGACCATCTGTAAAATTTTCAGTGAGAGTGCATTCACACCCCACACAACACAACACTACAAACAAAAATCATGTACAATGAATAACTATCAATAGTTATTATACAACGTTCATTATTTGAAAAAAATCTCCCTCAAACCTTGAGGAGCGTCCTTTTGAAACACTCGTTATATCACAAAATTTCGCTACTATACAATAATAAAGTTATTCTACTCTTTATGATATGAATACACGAATACATTTTGTTATTTGTGTATTTCAATTCAATTCAATTTATTAAAACACACAAAAGACAAGATAAATACAGAAAATTTCAAAAAACAAATATACATAACAATGACACATTAAACAAAAACACAGGCTTCATGGTTGGGTGTGCTGGGAAGAAAAGAGAGAAGAATAATACCTAACCAACTATGGTTTCCCATGTAATAGGCAGGTAGGATGAAGAGATAGGAAGGAATGGGAAGGGGTAAGACGTTGAGAAAAAAAGTAAGGAAGAAAGAATACAGAAGGAAGAACAAGCAAAAAGAATGGTGAGCGAGTCCACTTTTAACCGAGAGGAAAAAAAAATCATAACTAAAAAAAAAACAATGCAAAAAAAAAGTTTGCGCAGAAATCTTGAGTCTCATAAATCTAAATTGAAGAAAAAACTACTATTGGTCCAGTTTTTTATATCTAGTTTAGTTTTTCCACTGATCTTAAAGTTTATGAGAAATTGATCTGGAATAAGGTTTAATACTTTAGTACTTATGTAAATCAACTGCCTCCTTATACATTCAATATTAGTATTATATGTTACATTTGTTAGCAGTATTCCTCAGATTATAATTATTGAGTAAAGAGTTCAATGTTAGAGGAAAATCAGATTTATATTTTATTAAGTATTCTATCACGGTTTTTATGTATAATTGTCTTATTGTCATGACCCCAAAATCACTAAAAACCATATCAGTTGGGTACAACCTAGGTTTGCAAAGAATAATTTTGATAATCAGTTTCTGTGCTACAAATAATTCATTAATATGACAGTTGAAACAGCCACCCCATACAACTATGCCATACTGTAGAATTGATTTAACCAAAGCATGATATATCATTTTCAGATGGTTCCTATTTAGAATTTTGTTTACATGGTAAAATTTGAAAGATAGATATCTAATTCTTCTACAGATGGATTTAATATGAACATCCCATTTAAGGTTATCATCAATTATAATTCCCAAATATTTAATATTAGTTACTTTTTTATGTTAAAAAAATTGATTTAATTTAATTCGATTGTTCTACCTGTAGGTTGAGTAGCAGAGATCACGACGCGAGTCCTGACAGGAGCGGCCATCCAGGCCGAGGATGAAGCCGGGCTGACACTCACAGCGGAAAGTGCCCTCCATGTTCACGCAGCCTCCGTTCTCACACGGGCTGCTCTCGCATTCGTCGATATCTGATACAATCAAAACAAATTGTTCACTCATTCACAATTGACATAAACCATAGCTTCCTACAATCAAGGGTCTTGCTATAAAAAAATGGCAACATTGCACCTTAGGTATAGTCCAAGGTGAATAGAATAGTAGAGGAGCAGAGAGCAGCAGCTGGCTGGGAAAGCTATGGTACTGACGTCACGGAGTTCCTCACACCATCGAATGCAATGATATTATAAATTTATCTTATAATAGCATTGCTATTCATAATTGACTTAGCCCAGCTGCAGAGCATTCCTTGAACACGTTAACGGACTTTTTCTAATGCTAGATTAGAGTAAAATATGGATTTAAATTACTCAAAATGTAGGTCTTGAAATTCTTTACAAGATCATATAAAAAATTCATCTATTAAACAATTCTGCATTTCGCAAATTGGAAAAAAGCCTATGATTTTTCGTCAAGGATAGGGAAATCAATGCTAAATTTTTGACTAGAGGAACTCCGTGACGTCAGTATCATAGCTTTCCCAGCCAGCTGCTTCACTCTGCCCCACCTCTACTACTCTATACACCTTGCAGTCTACCCATATGAAAGCATCGAGTACAGTTACAAATCATACATGTTTTCTTTCGTAGGAGATGATAAGCCGTCGGTCCTGACAACCTAAAAAGTAGTCGTCATTTCTTATCATCATAATACATTTCCTTACCCACGCACAAACCTATGAGCTCATGTGGGCTTCACCCTCAGAAGAAAACCCAAAACAAACTTAATATTTATCTCGTTTGAGCATAATTTTCATGAAATTGGATATTTCAACTTTTCTTAAAGAATTGCTGTTGGGTTTTCTGCACTGGGTTGTGATATACATAGGCAGAAAATATTAAAGATAAACAATTGATTTATAGCAAGACAAATGTGAGAACGCACACAAGAAACACAATCCGTTGAGAAAGCTGATTGAAAATCTATTTCAATACTTTTAAATGGAACCACTTTTCATGTATGCAGAATTATACTCGACCCATATTTATGTATACATACATATACGTACTGGTATATTGACTAGTCTCACTACACTCCTTCCTAGAGTTCCCAAGACATAATCTTTAAAAAAACATGAAAGCGTACTGTAGGTAACATTAATGATATAAGGTATGTTACTTTGTTAAAATAAGTAATTGTTGTTATTAAGTTGATGTTCTTTGCTATATATGTTTGCCTACCAGCTAGTTGCCAGTTTCATATCCACTCCACTACACAGACCGTCCAAGCAAAGAAGTCACCCCGGCAAGACGGGACAACGACTCCAGCCCGACCAATACCGGCCCAAAAGCCAGAAATTCTCAAACAGAACTCACAGTCCCCGAACCAACACCGACCAAGCCGAAGCCACTCCCAACCCACCAGAATGCCCTCCCCGCCCGGACAGACCATATAGCAAGCGAATTATCATTAACCAGGATAGAGGTAACGTGTGGTTAGCTCGTTGATCCTCTCAACCATAAGCAAGTTTTCACAACCAAAGTGAAGGCGCAGAACACGCAGTTAATCAGATTGTAATGCAACAATGACTATTCCTCCAGAGACGGGAAACTACTGACTGTATTTACTATGAACAGCCAATCTCTCAAAGGAGGATCTTTGCTATATATGATTGTATGAATGATTTTGGGGGAAATGAATTTCTTTTACATACCTTGACAATTTCTTATCTTTGCTATATTGTAATGTATGCATGATTTATTATGAGAGGAAATGAAATTAATATTCATTTTGATACCTTGACAAGTCTTGCGGTCGGCCGTCAGTCGGAAGCCGCTGTCGCACACACACCTATAGGAGCCGTCCGTGTTGACGCACTTGCCGTTGCGGCACACAGCGTCACCCGCACACTCGTCGGCGTCCACACAGAACGCGCCGTCGGCCGATGCCGTGTAGCCCGGCTCACACACGCACCGGTACGCACCCACTGTGTTCTCACAACGACCCGACAGACAGATGCGAGGGTTCTCGTAGCACTCGTCCACGTCTGCAAATCAGTGATAGGTGAATGAGAGAGTAGTCTTACTTGATGAATTCGATCAAGCATCCTTTATATTATTTTATTTTATAATTCAAAATCAAGCTCATTCCATAAAATTCAAGTACAAAATAACAAGGAAAAACAATCTTATGATATCTCATGATCATATTTTATTAAAAATTATCTACAAATATTGGAATACTGTACAGCAAACAAAGACACATATTGTCTGTGCGTTTGCTGAAGTTCTATACTACACATTTGAAAGAAATCGAGAAGCTTCTCAAATTTATCGATGATTGCCCAAGATAAAAATTGTTTGGAAAGCTTTATTTTCAAGTTGAGAAGATTGATTATGCTTTAACCCATTATTGAAACTCACCAATACACGCATGGCCGGTGGGAGATAGTACAAATCCGTGCTTGCATTGACACTTGAAAGATCCGTCCATATTGATGCAAAGTCCATTGGCGCACATGCCTGTCTGACTGCACTCGTCGTGATCTGCAATAAATAAGGAAAATTAAAATAGTATATTAAGCAACAAGTGTGGGAAGGTCGTTTTACAAACGAATGAAAGTTTCCACACGAGTCGAACAAACGAGGATGGAATATGATAATTGTTATAGTCTGATCAAGCAAAGAAGAGCCTCTTGCATGATGGGAAAATGACTCCAGCTTGGTCAATATTGATTGTAAAATCATCAATTTGATCTCAAATTGTAGGGAACAATTTGATCTACTATTAAGACCACATTTATAATTCTTCAACAAATATTGTCCAAGCTGGAGTCATTTTCCCATCTTGTCTTCTTTGCTTGGTCGGACTATAGTAAACACCTCCTCACATGAGTTTTGTACAATTTTTCGTCATAGTATAATATAATTTCAAATAAACAACTATAAATCATTGTTATACAAACAGCAGAACAGCTGCTGTACGGTGAAAAACAGCTGCTGTTGGATTTTCTGTAAAGAACAATTAATCAAACGCAAATTATGCTTGGAGTGTTATTGATTACGCACGACTATGACAAATGATCTATAAAGATTATATTATTCCTCTATGATAAAAGTCACACAAATAATAGAAATCGTGACGATCAAGAGGATACAAAATATGACAGAACAAGAATAGTTGAAAACAAATACCCTTTTAAAAACTTTGAAATTATTAAAACACAGACATGTTTCGAGACATTCAGCCCATTATCAATGTGGATAAAATCATGATTTTCTATATTTTCCATTTTACAATTTGAATAGAGAATTCAAATTTCAAATGAGTAGTAGTCTCAAATTTTAGAGCAGAAGGTTTTCTACAATTTGAGACAAAAATAAAATCATGATTTTATCCACATTGATAATGGACTGAATGTCCCGAAACATGTCTGTGTTTTAATAATTTCAAAGTTTTTAAAAGGGTATTTGATTTTCATTTAATTTTTCAATTATTTTAAATAGAGCCAAGTTTTAAAGTTTAATTTTCAAGAATAGTGACTATATAGTCTGTCCAACCAAAGAAGACGTTCTCGCAAGATGGGAAAATGACTTCAGCTCGGCCAATATTGGTTTTAAAATTAGTCTCAAATTGTAGAGCAGAAAGTTTTCTACAATTTGAGACCAAATTATAATTTTATAATTTTTGAACAAATATTGACCGAGCTGGAGTCATTTTTCCATCTTGTCAGAGTGTCTCCTCTGCTTGGACAGACTGTATCACATATGTGTTGGACAAAAAAGACAGCACATGTGAAAAGTCAGTGTATTGTTCATTTTTAATCTTAATTTTTGAGATCTGTATAAGTTTTATATAATCACCATCATTCAACTTTTCCTTCAGAATGGAGAATAAATTGAATAAATCTGAAACTAAAACTGAATCTGTATCTGAATTTAAAACTTAATCTGAAACTGAATTTGAAACTTAATCTGAAACTGAAACGGAATCTAAAACTGAATCTGAATGTTAATAAATTGAATTTGTGCACATACCTATACAAAGTCGTCCATCTGATGACACATCGAACCCAACAGGGCACTCGCATTTAAAGCTTCCTGGTGTATTTGTGCAGTGACCACCCATACAGAATCCTTTCGTGCACTCATCAACATCTGCAAAAATACCCAAACAAAACACATTCAACACCCGAAAATAAATATTGCATGCAACACCAATCCTTTATTTCAACTTGAAAAACTCAACTGTAACCAAGAATATGATAAACCACTCACATAATTTTTTCCAATTTCTTCCGCATCAATTGATTTATTCATTCATTTCGCCGGCCGAGTGGACTAGGGCGTTACAACCTTCAGTCCGCTAGCGCTTCCCGGTCGTGGGTTCGAATCCCAACAGAGGCATGGTCGTTTATGCACCTCATAAATCACCCTCGCACACTCCATTACCCACGCACAAGTGAATGTGGGCATCATCATCAGCAAATAAAAAATTATTCAAGGATAACAAAAAAAGGGTAAAAACACAGACAATAAAGTCCAATACATACTATTTTTCCCAAATTTAAAAAAAAAGTTAAAATAGAGGTTATGTTCACAAGGTATTTAAACACTATCGCAATTCACAAATTATTGCACTCTAAAATTGAAAACTATGATTTACAATTCAAAACTATGATTTTGAATGTTGATCTAGAAGTCAGAATAACACCAAAAAATTATCAAAAGATTTTAAAAAATATCAATTTACAGATAGAATTTTAAAGCCAAAACTTATGGTTGAATACCCTACCAAATACTTTCACATTAAAGGTATGATCAGTCTCAATAATTAAAGGTAGCTTTTCCATCATGCAAAACGGTTTGACGATTAGCTGCAGTCAAATAGCTGTAACCAATCTCAGTCTGGTACTTAATTCCAGTTTCAGTTTTCAAGTGAAAAAATAGAAGACCGCTGCCTGCTTCTATCAGTTGGTTTCAAAATGAAACACAAAACAGAATCAGAACCAGTGCTGAAAAGTTCCTCAGTTGTTGAAAAATGTTTATTACGACGCTGTTTTGTAATTCCGTTTTGAAATGATAGTCATTTTGATTTTGATTGTAAAACTAAAATAGAAAATTTTCAATATGCTCGTGGATAAAATACTTTAATTTGTTTGTTTAATTAATAAATAGAGTTATCAGCAACTGGCCTTCACACACATGAGTCGCGTCCTGTGCATATCCGGGATGGCACTCGCAGATGTAGGCCTCGGCCGTGTCCAGACAGCGTCCGCCCTGGCCGCAGATGTCGGGGCGAAGGGCGCACTCGTCGATGCGGTGCATGGAGATCACCCCAGTGCCATTGGCGCCCGACAGCGACCCGGTGCCACCAGTAAATCCACCGCCTCCAATCTCCTCACACAACTTGCGGTAATCGTCTGCCAGGCAATACACTTTGTTAAAAAATTTATTTTTGGTACACTTGATAGAAAGTATAGTCCATCTAAGCAAAGGATCAGGATTTTTTAAAGTGAAAAGTGTTTTTCAAAGTGAAAATTGTAATGTAAACATTCATCATCCATCATCATTCATTAACTTACTATGTAAACATCACCATCCACTTATCACCTTTGCTTAAGATACTTGATATAAGTCGCAATTGTAACAATAAATAATAATAGAAGAAGACCCTCTTCCAACATGTCTACCGTTCAATGCTGCCAGCAGATTCTACTCTATCACGAGCAACATATTAAGAAATATATTCTTACATAAAATATATTTTCATTCGTAAAATCAATATGATTATGATTTTTCAAACATATGCAATGTGTTTTTTGTTAATTCAGCCTCCCAGAACCATAGATAGTGCAAAAACGGTAGGTTGGCTGAAGTGATTTCACACTAAATTTCCAGATCTGCGCATGCATATAGTTACACTATCACTTCCCTCCGCCATTTTGAAATAGGTTATACTCTTTGCTTGGATGGATTATAGCCAGTTTCGATCATCTTGACATGCCTCAAAAGCCTCTTGTTTCTGCACTTGCGGAATAAATGGCAGATATATTCTGTACAAGCAGAAGAGACATTCTGGCAAGATGGGAAAATGACTCCAGCTCGGTCAATATTGGTTCAAAAATAATGAATTTTGTCACAAATTATTGAAAACATTTTGACTACAAATTGAGACCAAATTTATAATATTTGAACTAGTATTGACCGAGCTGCAGTCATTTTCCCATCTTTCCAGAATGTCTTCTTTGCTTGAACAAACTATATTATTGAGCCTTATAGATTAGCTACCTTGAATAAGGCTATGTACTTGAAAGTGGCAACTACGTAGAGTAGGAAAATTGGACCATTTAGTAGTCGTTTTTAGATCATCTGTTTGAACGGATGAATTTCTTGTGTGCTTTTTTCACACTTCAGTTTGCTTCTAATCTACTTTTTCAATCAATATTGACAGAGCTGGAGCCATTTTCCTATCTTGCCAGAATGTCTTCTTTGCTAGGACGGTCTATACCTAATTTTTCCTATCTTGCACGGCTATAAGCATAATACATATAACACCCCTTTCATAGAAGACATAATAAAATGGCAACATTGCACTGTAGGTGACAATCTTTCCATGTGATAGCATTGAGTACATTTATAAATCGCATGTATGTTGACTTTTCTTTTTCTCTTTTTAAGCATAATTTTCGTAGAATATGATTATGAAACTTATCTTATAGAATTCCTTCTGTGTTTATGTATTGAATTATTATAGAAATTAGCATTGAAGATTGAAAATACTGTAGACAATTTTGTCTTGGGATAGTCGAAATTAAAAATTCGCCGTGTGAAGATAGGGCTTTGGAAGAATTCAATTTTTTACTCACTTTCCCCAGGTAGAGGGCAAATTTCGCAATCATCGCCCCATCCTTTGCCCATGTTAATTCCACAGCAGCAGTCTTTCTTCGACAGTCTCATGCTAAGGCTCTGTTTGCAGATTCCTCCGCGCGAAACTGTTGTATAACAGTTACCCTGTCTGGCATCTGAATAAAAAAAGAGTGGATCACAGCTGTGAAAATGTTCACAAACAACAGATATTTGAAAATAAATTTAACACAATTATGATAGTTTATTATCTCGAATTGATAATAGAATAAAATATCTGGTACCGAGCTTGCTCTGAAGCTGCGGCCGAACTGTTGATTTACATGAATATGATATTGTAAAAAATAAATTCAAAATTGATATGAACACCTCTTACAATTTTTTGACATGAACATCTGTTACAGACTTGAATGTAACTCCATTTACTCCAGCTGAATAGCGTTGGTCAGCTAACGATAACAGCCATTATACGCAGTACTTGGTATTATTCCTGAAGGAATGTTTAATTATTTTATTAATCCTGCCAGAGAGTTTTCCCGGACATGAGACCTGGTGCAATCTTATTTTTCCATCACGGTTATATTACATTTCAAATTTCGAGGAAATCGTTAGAGCCGTTTTCTAGATTCGTGATTCCACATACATACAAACATACCGTACAGAAATTACTCGCTTAATATAATAGGATTGAATAGTAAATAATAATAAAATCAATTCACATCTTCTTCTTCGTCGTCCTCATCATCATCATCATTATCATAATCATCACCTGTCGCTAGATGATGTGTCTCGGGAATATTCTGCAGCTGGGCTGATTATGAATAGCAATGCTATCGAATGCAATGATATTATGAATGCATCTAACTAGAAGTTCTGTGAACAGTAGACCTCACGAAGTCACCCATGGATGTAGCAAGTGGCATTATTCATGGAGGAAATACCTAGGTTCATTAATTACATGCGTCATTGCATGCAATTAATAATGAATTCGACAGCTGGTTAAGCATGAATAATTCTATAGTGTGAGTTCTCCTATGTTTAGAAGTATAAATGTATATAGTAATATTTTAGTATGGAGGTAATTTCTTTTCCTTTCATATTATCCTTAAAATGCAATATTTCAAGAAACCTTATAAGAATTGCTACATCGACGCGCAATTTCAAGAGGAACATTACAGTTGAATTTCATCCGAATCTATTGCCGCGTTTTGTCGTAAATGCGGAACAAACAAACAAAAAGAAAAATGCAAAATCGTCGTCTAGAATCTAGACCTCACTTACGTTCGGTCAATAATAGCATTGCTACTCTTAATTGCACTAGCCCAGCTGCAGAGCATTCCCAAGGGACGTTAACGGACTTTTTCTCATGTTAAATTCGAGTAAAATATAGATTTAAATCACTCAAAATGTAGGTCTTGAAATTCTCTACAAGCTCATTAAAAGAAATTTATCTATTAAACAATTCGGTATTTCGTAAATTGGAAAACAGCGTACGATTTTTCGTCAAGTATAGGGAAATCAATGCTAAATTTTTAACTATAGGAACTCCGTGACGTCAGTATCATAGCTTTCCCAGTCAGCTGCTTCACTCTGCCCCACCACTACTATTCTATACACCTTGGGTCTTACTCACGATTATTACAAGATTGTTACATAATTGCCTGATATTAAAATTGAAAAACGGATGGGTAGAATAGAATTTGAAATTTTTCGCTCTAACCAGAAATTCTAAAACCATGTGAATGTGCTAATATTTTTTCAGCGAAAAGTATGTTGTTGATGTGAATACATCATTTTTGGGTCCCCCACCACTTTCCTAGTTCCCTCAAATCGGAGTAACATCCTCTTATAATACCTTGGGTCTTACTGGCCGACATTACTTACCCCATAAGTACAGCAGGCTCAAAGTACAGAAGAACCACGGATACTAGAGTACACGGTTGGTATAGTCTGTCCAAGCAAAAAAGACATTCTGGCGAAATGGGAACATGTCTCCAGATCGGACAATATTGGTTTAGAAATTATAAATTTGGTTTCTTGTAGATCAGAATGTTTCCTACAATTTGGAATCAAATTTTCAATTTTTGAACCAATATTGAACGAGCTGGAGTCATTTTTTCATCTGACCCAAATGTCTTTTTTGCTTGTCTTCATATTATAAGCCTAATGCGCAGTAGATTGATAGGATTATGACATTTCATAAACCCACAAATTATAGTTGATTGCGTAATCATGGAAAGGTCAGTATCAGTTCCAATGCAGACTAACAAAAAGTTCATCAGCTGGAAATCTGCAATTATTTTTTGTGGGTTCGTGAAACGTCGCAACTAGCTGTTTTTTGGCTAAAACCTGCGCGTGATCCCTACCGTGTATTCTAGTATCCGTGAGAGCAACTGTGGTATGAATGTCAATTTGAGTAGGAAGATCATCAACTCACCAATGCAGGACTTGCGATTCGGTGACGGAATATAACCGGCATCGCAGACACAGTAGTAGTTGCCGTCAGTGTTGACGCAACGGCCGTGCTCGCAGACCGGTCCGCCGCCGGACTGGTCCAGTCCGGACTGCGTGCACTCGTTGATGTCGCGACACTCGTTGTTGTCCGGATCGCGCTGGTGTCCGGCTGCGCACTGGCACTCAAACGAGCCGACCGTGTTCACACACTTGCCACCCATACACAGACCGGGAATCGCCTCGCACTCGTCAATGTCTGAAAAAGCAAGACCAGGTATTAAAATTTCAATTTATTTTTTCTTCTCAAACTACTACTGGTTATTAATAATTTTCAATATTTCTCACTAATTGATATCTACCACAACTATGAGGTAGGCGGGTGGATTCGAATCCCACCAAAGGCACGGTCGTTCACCCACCTCAACAATCACCCTCACACACTCCAATACCTACGCACAAGCAAAAATGAATACTTATGTGGATATCATCCGCAATAAGAACTATGGAGTTTACGTAGTTTACAACTATGCAACAAGCCATTATGAAAGCTACAAAACAAGATGTTTAATTGTTAGAAAGGCTTTACTTGATTTTTGAACAGTAACTCGATTATAAAACAATAGCTCCATAACAAGATTTTTCATTGTTGAGAAGGCTTGACTTGATTTTTAAACAGTAACATCATTATTAAACAATAGCTTCATAACAAGATATTTCATTTTTGAGAAGGCTTGACTTGATTTTCAAACAGTAACTTCATTATCAAACAATAGCTTCATAACAAGATATTTTATTGTTAGAAAGACTTCACTTGATTTTTTAACAATATCATCATTATTAAGAGTGGGGGGTAATAGTCGTCCATTTACCAAACACTAGAATCAAGTCCCATAAGAACAATGTAATTTTTATTATCAATCTCTTGGAGCAGATAAAGCCTCTATTTATGGACAGAATTTCGCGTTTTTTATGTAATTGGAAAAGAGAATTTAATTATCCAGGTGCTCCACTTTTCACATTTTTTATTTTAAGTTTATTTCAAAAATAATTATTGTATAATCAATCAACTATAAAAGTATTGAACTTTAATTATTGAAATGAAATTCTAATAAAAAAGTGAAAAGTGGAGCGCCTGGAGAATTGAATTCCCTTTCCAATGACATAAAGAACGTGAAATTCTGTCCATAAATAACGCCACTACCTGCTCCAAGATATTGATAAAAATTACATTGTTCTTATGGGACATAATTTTGCCGTTTGGCAGTTTCCCATCCACTACCATCCACCCTTAAACAATAGCTTCATTAATCGATGTTTCATTGTTAGAAAGGCTTCTGAACGACAACTTACCGACACACTGTCCGCTGTGAATGTTCTTGAGATGTCCTTCGTCGCAAGGCAACTGCGAGGGACACTTTTCGCAGGGATGACCCCAGGCGCGTCCTACAGTGGCACAGCACAGCTGCCTTGTGCACACCACTCCCGGCAGTTGGCCCGCACACATGTCGTTGGCGATTCGCGTGAAACACGGTCCAGTCCGGTAATCTGAATTCACACACATAACATAATGAGACTCAAATCTAATATAACACAAAGTCTCAAGCCTGCAATCACACACATAATATAATGAGACTGAAGTCTAATATAACACAGTCTCAAGTCTGCATTTACACACATAATATAATGAGACTTATAATATACTTACGCTCTCATAAACTGTTTTTCAATTACTTCTATTTGATTGATCTGCCTGATTAAAATAATTCTACAACTACTAGGGGGCAGCTGAAGCAGCGCGCCCAGTGTACAAAAAGTGAAGCTAAGAGTTTTATCCTTTTATTCTGGCATATTTTTATTTGCTAATTCAACCAACCACAAATAAACTTTGGAATTTTTGTTAAAATCATTACAATTTTCGGTAACTCTGTCATGTAAAGATGGAATGAGGGACAGGATTAGTTCATATTGGACATTAGTTTATCAGGCATTATAGTCCAATCACGATCACTTGATACGAAATAAACAAACCTTTTGCGTGTGTGTGCGTGTAATAGAAGGTCTTCTTCTATGCTAAACAGTCGGCTGCAATCGAACAGCTGACTCTTGTCTGGAGCTGTGATTGGATACAGTTCGACGTTGTGGCCAAACGTTTTGCATAGAAGAAGACCTTCCATTACACGCACACACAAAAAGTTTGTTTATTCCGTCTCAAGTGATCGTGAGTATAGTTTATATTTTTTGCTGTCCTATTCTTCTATTAATAACTTTTCTATACCCTATTCACGTGAGACAAAATAAACAGTAAGATTCAATATTACTGGGAGTTTTTAATTAGTGATGAGTTTAGCGCAAAGGAGAGAAATGTCCCACTTCTGTGGTCGTGGACAAATAACAAAAAAGTAGCCTGCCGCAGGTTTGAAGGGAATCACTTAAATATAACAGATGATTCACATATATTCCCAATGCAAATCTTATAAGTAAGATAATTCTTATAAGTAATCTTATAAAGTTAAGAGAATTGGCGATAATGTGACTGTACAATCCAAATGTGGATTTGACCAGATGTGACTCTACAATCCAGTCGTCACACATTGATTATCATTTATCATTTATTCAAGAATAATTAAAAAATAAACTTAGTATAAGAAATAATAATTAAGAATTAGATAATTAAGAATAAACTTAGGTGAGTGCAACAGGCTAAGCCCAAAACTGCTCCTCTACCGATTATTACAACAGTCCAAAATAAGATTATCATGATTATCAAACTCAACTTAAAAAATTCTCACATCCAAAAATTCTTCACCAAAAATTATACACTCTAAATCTAGCTGACGCCAAAATTTAGGCTGTTTCGTCTCTCTTCCAAGTGAGGTAACCTACTAAAAGCTTATATAAAGCATCTATTGTCTCTTTTGATTTCAAAAATATAATCTAGGCTTAGCTAAATGACAACTGTAATTGACACCATCAGATGTTGGAGCGCAAAAGGAGCAGACAAGACCACCCAACTTTTTGTGTGTAACATGTACCTGCTTCACATCTGCGGCCTGTGAATCCATAGACACACGCACACCGGTCTGGTCCAATGCATCTTCCTGCATTCAGACAAGGCTCTCGACAGACAGCTGGAAACAAAGCAAAGGAGAAATAATCATTAAAAGAGGCAACAGTAATGTAATTTATTCAATTACATAGCCAAAAACATTTATCACATTACTTAAAATACAGCCCAGGCGCTGGCTTACATTGAGCAAGCATTAGATAAGATTACATTTCTCTATTCATTTGTATAGCAACAAAATATTTATGCTTAGTTTCTAGATAACAAAATTTGTTAATAAATCTACTTATTCTATCATTTTTACAAGTAAGACACTATTTTCTATATTTCACACTACAATTTTTCCAGGTTATTCTATAATCTATAATTTATTCTCAAATTGCAAAAAACATGCTGCTCTACGATTTGCGACCAAATTTATAATTTTTTAATATTAGCAGAGCTAGTCATTTTCTCATCTTGCCAGAATGTCTTCTTTGCTTGGATAGACAATACTAGAGAAGCAATTATTAGTGAGTTGAAGATCAACGCCATCTTTACATTGTAGTATCACTGTATCAGTATTTATTTTCCAAATCATTTTATTATTATGTAAAGTGGTCCCCGATCATAAACTCACTTGATATCACTTTCATAGTAAAGACAGACTAAGGTAAAGGTTTTTGACAGCCATCAAACACAAACATGGACTCCACATAGGCTATAGTCTGTTCAAGCAAAGAAGGTATTCTGGCAAGATGGGAAAATGATCGGTCAATATTTATTTATATAATTATTTATTTTATTGCAAAAAATACAATAAAAGGAAAGAAAAATTAGGCGTTAGCCCAAAACTTCTTCTATTCCGATTTTGATTAAAATGTCCAAATTCAGGTTATGGTATGTTCTTTTCCAATACTCACTTTAAAAAAATTCTCTCATAAAGAAATATCACAAAGAATTTTGAATTTGGAACGTTGACACAAAAAATAAATATACAAAATTCACTTGAATAATAATTTTAAAACTTGAAAAATAATTAAAAACATGAAAAATATAGAGCAACAATAAAATCATTAACTTGCTTAAAATATTATAAATTTGGTCTCAAATCGTAGAGCAGAATGTTTCCTACAATTTGAGACCAGATTGACAAGATTTTAGAAGCAACCGAGCTGGAGTCATTTCCCCCTCTTGCTAGAATGGCTATAATTCCCATTTTTGCTTGGACCGGCTGTAGTAGTCTATACTTACGTTCAGCACAATTTTCGCCCTGATATCCAGGCCGACAGACACACTTGCCCTGCTGACAAGTGCCATTGTTGAGACAGGGCAGCCGACACTGCGGTGTCGTCACGTGTGTGGAAGGGATGTCGCCGCGGTGGGCTTCTCTATCTCTACTCTGTTGGCCGGGTGACGTCAGCGATCTGGTTTGCAACTGGTCCGTGTCACCTATAACCACATACAATACATATATTAATAAATATTACAAAGTTATCATGGGATTTTAAAAGGCTGTATTTAAAAAATTAACACAAAAAGATCCAGCGAAGAACTCAATTTTAGTATCAATTTGAATTTATTTATTCACGCACACACAAGATATTACATAGAATAAACAATAAAATAAATAAAAAAACAAGAGCATTACAATGTCAAGTATGTGAATTATATTTATCTATTTATTATTGAAATTTTTAATTAAATTATTAAATTTGAAATTTAAAAATTATGAAATTTATAATTTTATTTATTTATTGAATAACTTATTGTTATAGTCTGTCCAATTGAAAAAGACCCTCTGGTTCAAGATGGAATATGGGAAAATGACTCAAGCTCGGTCAATATTGGTTCAAAAATAATCAATTTGATCTCAAATTGTAATAAACAATTTGATCTACTATTAGGACCACATTTATTATTCTTGAACAAATATTAATCAAGCTGGAGTAATTTTCCCATCTAGCCAGAGTGTCTTCTTTGCTTGGACAGACTATAATTATTTAAACTATTATTGAGGAGCAAAGTAAAGAAAAATACAAACAAAGCCCAACCTATATGGGAATCGAATTCATTGGTTGCCTGCTTGCTTGCATAAGGAACGATTTCAATATTACAAAGTTTAAGAATGCACTGGAAAATTACTTGATTGAGTTGGAACTGTACAATTTTGACGAGTTTTTTAATCTGACCCTTTGATAATAAAAGTGCATATATATATAAATATATTCATTTTATACCTAGTTATTTTCATTTTGTTGAATATAATAATTATAAGGAGGACGCATTCATGTACATTTTTATGTATGCACACATAAAACAAAATAAATATAAAGAGATTTGATTGATTGATATAATTATGATAACACTGAATGAGATAGTAATGCAAACAAGTTATGTGCAAGAGACAGACGAAAATCCTAACCAATTGGCGTCAGCTCAACTTCTACCATTGAGTATGGATTTAGTTGAGTTGGTTTTAATCCAATCAATATGGATATAAGTATGCTTATAATCCATACTTAATGCTTCTACTGTAAACTTCTACTATTAAACTGGTTTATCGTAAGACAGCAATTACTATCAATAAAATGCAGCCCTAGATGCAGCAATACTGATTTTGCAATAAATTTGAATGTTTTTGCTGTCAACTTGGGATAAAAATAGACTTCCATCAACCAAATCATACAATATGCAAAAAATGCATCAATCATTCTCAAGTGGTATAGTCAGTCCGAACAAAGAAGACATTCTGGCAAGATGGAGAAATGTCTCCAGCTAGGAACAATATCGGTTCAAATATTATTATTAATTTGGTCTCAAATTAAGTAGGAAACATGTTGCTATAGAATTTGAGATCAAATTTTCAAAGAACCAATATTGAACCTAGCTGGAGACATTTACCCATCTTGCCAGAATGTCTTCTTTGCTAGAATAGACTTGACAATAACTCTACCGTTCCATGACTAAATTAATGGATAGCTAACTAATTATCATGGATAGTTGTTCGCAATGAAGGTTTTTATAGGAAGCAAGTCAATAAAATTCAAATGATTCAGTAATCTGGAGGTAATCCAACAACTATAAACGAGACAGAATTTCCCTCATTGTCATTGTCACACTCTCTCTTTCTCTCTCTCTCTCTCTCTTTTCTCACTTTCACTCTGGGTCTATCCCTTCGTCTCCCTTTCACTGTGTATGTAGACTCTCGCTCACTCTACACATATGTCTAAACTTCACCCTTCCACCTAGATAACGCACACTCTTAATCCAATTTGCAGAACCTTGAATTAATATTTGTATAAATTTTGCATTAATGAAATTACCGTTTTTCGAATTTTTATTAAAAGTTGTGAACTTTATTGAAAATTTTTTTACTCATTTATATTGCAATGTAGAATGAGAATCTATGCTATATTATGTTATCTATTTGAATAAGGGAATCTAATCTAATCTCCCACACACCCGAATTTCTCTTCCTTTAACCCGCTTTTATTCCCATTTTCTAATTTTTCTTGTTCTTCTTCTCCTTTATTTCCTTATTTATACTCTGATCCGTTCTTCTTCCTTATTTTATTCTTCCCTCTAGGATTCTTATGCCCTGTTGGATTCTGGTCTGAATTCGCTGTTGGAGCTGCCCGTCTCTAGCCATTACAACTCTATTGACAAATGTTCACTTTGTTATTAGGGCTACTAATGTAATAAGATTTATTATATTATTTATATATAATCAATAAATTGAGAAATTCACACTTTTCAAGTCATTTTCAAGTGAATCTCACTATTTATTGATTTATTATACATTAGTAGCTCTAATAGCTTAGTGAACATTTATAATAAATCAATAAATTGTAATATTCACTTGAAAAGTGTGAATTTCACAATTTATTGATTATACAAGTTAAATTTAATTGATTGAGGAAAACGTTAAATGGCGGTGATTGTGCAAATCTTACACAAATCTCAGAAATAGCGATCGAAAATCGCAAAATCGCTACTATACACAAATTTATCACTTGTGCTATGTTTTGTTAATTTTTCGATTTTCGATCGCTATTTCTGAGATTTAAATAAGATTTACACAATCAGCGCCATTTAACTTTTTCTTCAGAATCCGACTCTCTTCAACTTCCATTAATAAAAAATACAAATTTATGATTCCTTAATTATAACCCTTATTGTTGAAAAATAGCGTTTTTTAGCATATTTTTGCAATTATCTCAATAACCGTTAAAGTTACAAACTTGGAACTACATTTCCAAAAAACTACATTTTTCTGGTATATGATGGAAAAGTCAATATTCTCTCCGGAGTTATTTTCCACAATTTTGACCGAATTTGACATATGATATATGAATTTAGACCGCCTCGATGAGCTGAAAAGAATGAGATATGGTTTGTTGAGATCCGATGACTTTTACAATAGTTAGAGGTATCCTTAGATTGAGATCCTTGAAGGGTCCTTATTGAACATAACCTAAATTTATGTCAGTGAGTAGCTTATCTGCTAGAAATTAATCTGAAAGACATGATTACCAGAGAAAATATCAATACAAGCACGGTATAAATTTTTTTGGAGACCATTTCCCCCCAAAATAGGGTTTTTTTCAAATACAAGGATACCTTTTAATTGCTCTAGTTCAAAAACTATTCAAGGGAGAAAGGTCTACTTGGTCTCAAATTGTAGAGGACAAAATTATCCCCAGAGGGATTTCAAATTGAGCAACTCAAAGGATATCAAAAGATCTGAGCGAACAAAAACTGAAAATACTCAATTATAGTTTTTCTTCATGATTAACCTATTTTTTAAAAAATCGCAACTCGGTTTCTAGTGAAGATAAAGGGATGATTCTACCACCATTCTCTTGCAAATTTTATTTACTAAAAACAAGGTTGAGTAAGTTTTTTGTCCGACGCTTCGTTTTAACGTTATTCCTGGAAAACCAAAAAATTAGCAAAATTTTCCAATATGGCGGCCAAAAAATCAACTTTCCGACACGAGTTGAGAGTGGGACTTTTTACACGTTAAATAGGAGACTTTTTACACGTTAAATAGGAGGGTGTTCCACCATAAAACAACTTTGTTGCAATTAATTCCAGGTTGATCCCTGTTTTGAGCTAGAATGACTCGACTACCTGTATATAAATAATATAATAAATCTTTGTTGTTGTGGCTATAATGGCTTATACATTAGTAGCCCTAATAACAAAGTGAACATTTATAATATACCATGTGAATAGAGTTGTAATGGCTAGAGCTGCGCAGCTGGAGCCGGGCAGCTCCAGCAACGCAGCTAGAGTAGCGGCAATGGGAATCCCCCTTTTCCCAGCTTAATCTTCTCCTAGTTTTTCCTCTACTTCTCTATCTTGTTCCTTCCAATTTTTCTCTTCTCCATTCACTATCTCATTTAGTTGTTCTTTTTTCTTCTTCTCACAATTCGTCCTACAATTTGTTTCCCTTATCATCTCTTCTCTTCTCCCTTCTTCCTTTTTTTCTCTTCTTCGTCCTGTCTTCCTCTCTTGTTACTCTGCTCTATCTTTTTCTTTTACTTGTTTCTTCTTTCTCTCAAGTTTCTTATCGTCTTTTTTTCTCCTACTTTCTACTCTTCCTCTTGTCTTCATTTCTTCTTTCTCTGCTTTTTCTTATTCTTATACTTGTTTCTTATTTTTCTCCCATGTTTATTCATTCTCTCATGTTTCTTATCCCCTCTCTTTCTGTCTCTTTTTTATTTCTCCTACTCTTCTCTACTCTCATTTCTACTTCTTCCATCTCGCCTCTTCTTCTTCTTCTTCTTCTTCTTCTTCTTCTTCTTCTTCTTCTTCTTCTTCTTCTTCTTCTTCTTCTTCTTCTTCTTCTTCTTCTTCTTCTTCTTCTTCTTCTTCTTCTCTCTCACCATCATCATCTTCTTTTTCTATTCAACATTTTCTTGTTCGTCTTTCCCCCCTTCAATTTAATCTTTCTCTGCTACGTCTTTCTTCCTTCTACACGAATAGTCTGATTTTTTTCACCATCAATCCAAGAATACAAGAATATTCACATATTCACGTACTACCCAAACTTCTATTTAAAAAAAATAATGAACACTACCTCTCACTCACTCCTCTACTTCTCCTACCTCGCTTCTTCTTCTTCTTCTTCTTTTTCTTCTTCTTCTATTTATTTTCTTCATTTTTCAACCTCTTTTCATCAATCATTTTCACACTCTGCATCATCTCCATTATCCTCATTAACCTCATTTTCATCACAATTTTTTTTCATCATCCATTATCATCCATAACAACAACATTATCAACAACCAACACTGTATTGAACATACACAGCAACAACAATTACAACAAACAAACTAATCCATACATACACTCACAACACCTACTATATCAATCACAACCACCACCTCTATCCAACACAACAACATTTTTTTCTATCTATCTATCACTAACAACACACCTCTCTATCTACATATCACAATCACACTCACACACATACACACACACAACAACTGGATTAATATATATATATATATATATATATATATATATATATATATATATATATATATATAGATATGTATATATATATATATATATATAATTTGTGTTTAGTGTTTGAGTTGATTGTGTGAATTGAGTTTTTGTATTGAGTGTTAGTGTTGAAGAAATATATATATATTATATAATATAATATAAAATATATATATATAATATATATATTTCTTCAACACTAACACTCAATACAAAAAAAAAAACTCAATTCACACAACTTCAACTCACACTCAAACATAAATTCATTCTGACATCTACATCCCAAACTCAAACACAAACACAAATTTAAACTCAATCTTCAACTTCACAACTGGATTAGAAACCCCATATTACTCTCTACTTGCTTCCATCTTCTTTCTCAATGCGTTTTTTCATAGACTAAGTATACTTATATCTACGATAAATAGGTCTACTATATCTACGGTTTTATATATTAACACGAGCGGAGACTGGACTCAGCTAGGCCTATACCATACTACATTTCCGATCTAACTTGCGACTTGAGTTACATTGTATCTACTCTATTTCCTTAGACAAGTCAAATCAATGCGTGAGTTACTTCGAGTAGAGAGTATAGGCTACACAAAGGAATTTGTCATTGATAATAGTGGTCTATAATAAGATAGCAGGATGGCTTGATTTACATGCGATAGGTAACATCCTACATGACAACTAGATGCAAATGAGACTGCTTTGTTCAAATAGTGACAAGAATAATCTACTGCTTCAAGACACATCCACCGACTTGCTTTCTAACGGTTACTTGTAAAATATCTCAACTATCTTTCCAAATTCGAAAGTGTATCAACAACACACAAGTTTGTTCACGTTCAACTGAATGAATGAAAAATTTTAATAGAAAAAATGAATGTACAACATTTTTAATTAATGAAAAAATTGTAAATCCGATGATTTTTCAATTACGTTACATTACAGAGAGGTAACTATAAAAAAGACTATAAACTCGAATATCCATGAAGAAAGGAACTATTTGTTTTTCAAAATTATAATTAGTATATTTCTCAACATTTAATAGATTTACCAGACATTATATACTAACATTTAATAGATTTACCAGACATTATATTTCCAAAAAAATAGTTTCTCCATTCAAAGAAGACATTCTGGCTAGTTGGGAAAATAACTCCGGCTTGGTCAATTGGTTCAAAAACTATAAATTCCATCTCAAATTGTGAATCATAATGTTTCCTATAATTTGAACTTCTTCATTAGTTCTTATAAGACTTCTTATTAGTCTTTCCAAGCAAAGACGGCATTCTGGCAAGTTGGAAAAATAACTCCAGCTTGGTCAATATTGGTTCAAAACTATAGAAAATTTGGTCTTAAATTGTGTATCATGTTTCCTACAATTTGAAACGAAATTTATAATTTATCAACCAATATTAACCGAGCTGGAGTCATTTTCCCATCTTGCCAGAATGTCTTCTCTGCTTGGACAGACTATAATTCAAAGTTTTATCAGTTCCATCACTGGAACTGATGATATAAACTTATTTATTTGATTAAATTTACAATTATAAAGAATGAGACAAACAGGCGTTCGCCCAAAACTCCAAAACTTCTTCTATTCAAATTCATATTGAAATTGAAAAATAAATAAAAATCAAACACCCTTTTTAGAAAACTTTAAAATTATAAAAAACACATACATGTTTTGGGAGCTAAGCCCATTCTCAATGTGGATAAAAATAGTTATCTAACTATGAACTATTTTTATCCACATTGAGAATGGGCTTAGCTCTCAAAACATGTATGTGTTTTTTATAATTTTAAAGTTTTCAAAAAAGGGTGTTTGATTTTTATTTATTTTTCAATTATTTTAAACAGCCCTAAGTTTTAAAGTTCTTTATTCATATTGAAATGTCTAAATATTCAATATTTTAATAATTATATACAGTAATTTGAGTTTATTCCATGGAATTCCATAGTTTTTCTCTATAAAATACTGACCTCCATTACTAGAGCCGGGGCATGCAGGTGACAGCCTTCCATCTTCACATAGACAAATGTTGGGTTTTATACAACTGCCTTTGCCGCATTTCCTCGTACAAACGGCTGCAAATCAAAATCAAAATTAGAAATACATACAACTAACTACAGATACTGTTTCATTTTTGTCTAGAGCTGAAATTGTCCAAGCAATGAAGATATTCTGGCAAGATGGGAAATGACACCAGCTCAGTCATTATTGGTTCGAAGAATGTTTGTAGAGAATAATGTTTCATACAATTTGTGACCAAATTTATGATTCTAGAACCAATATTGACTGAAGTCATTTTTCTATTTTGTTAGAATACAAAAGATACACAGACGATATACCGTATAGAGGAAATTGAATCTGTCAAGCCTATATGCCAAATTAACTTAACTCAACAATATTAACTAATTTGCAAATTTGATCAAATACTTGATATTACTATGTGATGGAACACTATGGTAAAACGCATGAAAATAGTCCAATGGTAACCGGAACAGCAGAATATTTATACTATACTAAACTATTATTGTTTGGCGCAACAGCCCTATGAAGAGCATAGGCCTACCAGCTGGTTGCCAGTATTTCATATTCATTAAACTATACAGTCTATTAAGAAGACACTCCGGCAAGACGGGAAAACGACTCCAGCCCGGCCAATACCAGCCCAAAAGCCATAGATTCTCAAAAGAACCCACAGCCCCCGAATCAACACCGACCGAGCCGAAGTCGCCACCCACCCCGCCAGAATGCCCTCCCAGCCCGAACAGAAAATACAGCAGGCGAATAATCATAAACCAGGATAGAGGTAACGTGTGGTTAGCACGTCGATCCTCTCAACCGTAAGCCAGTCTTCACAACCTAGTGAAGACGCAGAACACCTCTGAATAACATGCAGTTAATCAGTTAGAGTGTAATGCAACAATTACTATTCCTCCAGTAAAGGGAAACGACTGACTGTCTTTACTAACGACAGCCAATCTCCCAAATGAGGGGATACTAAGCTATTACAGTATTATATAACCGGGTATCGACAGTGCAAGACATGTGCCGCAAAATACCTCGCGGTGCGTTGATACTTGTGCTACTGGAACGCAGTCGATCAGCTGTAGCCAATCACAACTCTTATTTTATCCTTTAAATTTAATAGCAAGAGATGTGATTGGCCACAGCTGATCGACTGCGTTCCAGTCGCACAAGTATCAATGCACCGCGAGGCATTTGCGGCACATGCCTCGCACTGTCGATACGCGGATCAAGAGTAACACATGAAAATGGTCCAGTGAGACTTAATAGAACTTTATTTATTCAGCTGATTATAAATAAAAATTAATTTATGATTCCACGATAAACTGAAGAAATGGCAACGTCTAATGGTGCGGGGGAGTAAGGGGAGACTCTGCTGCTCCAGTTCCTACTGGACTATTTTCATGCGTTTTACTATAGTGTTCCATCACATAGCACTCTCAAGTATTTGATCAAATTTACAAATTCCTAGTGATACTGTATTCTATTGTTAATTATTGAAAAATTCTGCTCATTTTAATCTTCAAGTTTTTACGTAGCCTATCTATTATATACAGAATGTGCAATACTTCTCGGGCTGATTCCTTACACCAAGTGGACATAAAAGTTCTATGGGACTAACCTCCAAAAACGCTTTGTTACCGAGATAACAATGGCGGAAAATTGAGTCAAAAAATATTAATTTTTCAGAGGTTTCACTAGGGATCCAAAAAAATCGATTCCTATGTAAAATTAGCTGAGGAATTCAATGAAACCAGTTTGAAGTTTGTTAATTCGGAAAATATGATGAAAAACGTTATTTTTCAACAATAAGGGTTATAACTGGATAATGGATAACAAATTTGTATTTTTTATTAAAGTAAGTTGAAGAGAGTCGGAACCTGAAGAATAATTTAAATGGCGGCGATTGTGTAATTCTTACCCAAATCTCAGAAACAGCGATCAAAAATCGCAGAATCACTACTAAACACAAATTTTTCACTTGTGCTATGTTTTTTCAATTTCGCGATTTTTGATTGGTTTCAATGTCAAACTGGTTTCATTGAATTCCCCAGCTAATTTTACATAGGAATAGATTATTTTAGAACCCTAGTGGAGCCTCTAAAAAATTAGAAAAATTTATATTTTTGAAAACAAATTCCGCTATTGTTAACCCGGTAAGAAAGCGTTTTTGGGGGGTTTGTCCCATAGAACTTTTTTGTCCACTTGGTGTGAGAAATCAGCCTGAGAAGTATTGCACATTCCTCCTGAAACACTCTGTACATGGATTTTTTAAAATTCTAATTCAAATACGATTTTCTACTCACGTATAATACAAAGTCCAGTAGCTTGTTTGAGACTCCAACCCGGACAGCAGTAATTTCTATACCTACTCCGGCAAACATTGGGTCTGCAAAAGAAGAAATAAATTTGAGAAAATTTGGAATGACCTATAATCAGGTGGAAGGATCAGATAGATAAATAGAAGCTTGTTGAGTAGTTGTGAAGGTGATCATTATTAACAGTTATCCATATGAAATGAAAAGACAAGATATTGCCAAATCTCAGATTTATAAAAAATCGATACACCGGTTTGGTTGCTACACCATTACAGACTGTCCAAGCGAAGAAGACATTCTGGCAAGATGGGAAAACGGCTTCAACTCGGTCAATATTGGTTCGGAAACTATAAATTTGGTTTCAAATTATAAAAAACATTCTTTTCTACAGTGAAAATGCAATACTAACTTACAATAAACAAACTTATCTGGGGCGCTTGACCAATATGCACTCGTAAATTGTTTTGCAGACTATCCTGACAGTGCTGAGAGACTTTCATTCGGCATACGTAGAATGGAATAATTGTACCCAGTGCTTGATTTGTGAAAAAAGAGGTATGGGAGCTGTGAGTGAACTGGCTCACCGGGAGGACTAGGGGGTATAGAGTACCCCCCACGGGAAGGGACCCCCCTCTCCGGGGGCCCTCCACCAGGAAATTTTTAAAAATCACACCAAAATTTGAGCGTTTTTAGCAAATCTGGGCATTGTTATGTAGCTGTTTTTTATGAAACTAATAATACAATTTTAAAGAATGAATAAAGATCACAAAGCTTTTTGAACCAGGCATAGTTTTTACCATTTCAACAACACTGTATAATCTTCATAGGACTAAATTTCCTCAAGTTTTAAAACATCCGGTTTAAGAATAACAACATGATACAATGTTATTCAGGAAAAATTGGCATTTGGCAATGTTAAGAATAGAAGCAGCTCGCGCTGATGCCGCTTATTAGAATTCAGCCGAGGCCTATAGACGGTACTTTATGCTATAGCGTCCACCTTTAATTATTCTGAATAAACTCCTAGTAATATTATGTTCTAATAATTGAATACAACGTTATTGAACATTTTAGAATTAGTGATTTATAAAAATAACATAAAAAACCGAACACGAGAAATCGTTGTTTCTAAAAAAAAATTCTTGGGGAAAAAAGGTATGGGAGCGAAGCTTCCACGCGCTCCCTTACAAATCAGGCCCTTATTGTGCCTACTGTACATCGTAATAGACACTGTGTGAGAGTAATGTTAGAAAGTTAGAGTTCCCAACAAAGAAACTGGCGACTGGTGAATGAATGTTTTTTCAATAAACAACTGTTGCTACGTTAAAAGAGCAGATTGATAGTGTTTGAGAAAGAGAAATATAGATAACAATATGTTATTACTCCGATCAGCTGATTCACACGCCAGTTTTTTGTTGGGAACTCTACAATCTGTTTTAGGCGGGTATTACACAATAATAGTTCTATTATTATAGTTAATCATATGGAAGGAGATGAAAATGCGAAATCATATTTTCATTTCTTTCCATTTTGATCAACTATGATAATACAGTATAACTATTTTCGTGTAATACCCGCCTAAGGCCGGTATTACACTGTAATATGAAGTGCAAATTTCAAAAATATTTTCAAAGTTCTAATGACAATTTCGAATTGTTGTGATATTTTGACTGAATATCAACCTTTCTAAATTTAAAATTGATCCGTAACATCGGATTAAATCTTTTCCTGGAGTGGAAAACGTCTAGTGAATCATAAATTTATACATACGCTAACCTTAAAATATGGACTGTTTATTATGTGACTAAATTAGGAATAGAAGAAGTTTTGGGCAATAGCCTGTTCTTTCTCTATATATATTTGTACTGAAATGAATGAATAAATAAATATTTCTATCATCATATGAAATGAGATGAAAATACTGTAATTATGATTTCGTAAATAGATTTGTCAAGTTTTTAGATTGGAATAAGTTCAGGGAGACCAACATGACAAAACCATAACCCAGTGTTATTGTCTGTCCAAGCAAAGAAGACTTTCTGGCAAGATACGAAAATGACTCTAGCTTCATCAATATTTGTTCAAGAATTATAAATGTGGTCTCAATAGTAGATCAAATTGTTTCCTACAATTTTAGATAAAATTGACAATTTTTGAACCAATATTGACCGAGCTTGAGTCATTTTCCCATCTTGCCAGAGGGTCTTCTTTGTTTGGACAGACTATACCAAAGCTATTTATTTGTTCGTATTGGATCTACAGAAAAAAGTGAAGTGGGCGTCTAATAACATACTAGTCACTTCTCATAAATGGATCATGAGCGAAGATTCAATTTATCTATAGCGCCCTATAATTATTTGACAGATGTTTAAAAGGTTTTTAATCACTTTTTTGTTGCATCACTTTCAACAAGTCGATTTTAATAATTGACCCTTCATGCGTCGGACCATTCGAAGTTATGACAAGCATAACATGCAATAAATTGATTATCCAATTTTGTAGCTTAATTGATTTTAAAAACAAACGACTTGACAGCGATTTACAACAAGTTGAATTTGCACTGTATTTTTGTCTATAATAATTTATCTACAATCGACATTATTATACACGAAATTATCATATTTATAACCATCGTGGAAGCAATCAACGTTTAAATCAAGTTGAGCACCCTTTTCAAGTAAATTTAACTATTTATAAATTCTTTATACAGAGTTATCATAAGAGAATGGTGCGGTTTTGAACCTTTTTTTAAAAAATAAAACAAATTACTTACAGTTGATTTTGTTCTTTCATCTAATTTGTCATCTCAAACAGTATTTTCACATAATTAATAAATTTCAATCAGTGCGTCCTTAGTCGCTTGGCAAATGTCCAAACAATAATCAATTTTTCTCCAAACATTAGCTAACATCTCTTCTCCTGTTTCTAAGTGGTTCAGGTCGCGATTTTGTTGTGCATGAACAACGTTTTTTATGTAATCCTAAAAGAAATACCACAAGGTGTCAGGTCTGGACTCCTTGAGGGCAACAGCATAGGTCATTGTCGACCTGTTCATCAATCTCCAAAGTTTTTGTTCAAAGCATCCGTCACCATTGCACTGAAATTTGGGGAGCACCATCTTGTTGAAAATGAAGTTGATGAATATTTTCGCGTTCATCTAGCTGAGGAAAGCAATAATATTCATTAACATGTCGAGATACACAACTCCACTAATCGTTCTTTCAGTAAGGAAAAAGACCCAAAATTTGGAGATTGATGGATAGGCCGGCAAGGACCTATGCTGTGGCCTCCAAGGAGTGTAGACCTGACACCTTGTGATTTTTTCTTGAGGGTTTACATCAATAACATTGTTTATTCACAAAAACTTCGCGAGCTGAACCACTTAAAAATAGGATTAATGAAGCAATGACTACCATAACCAAAGAAATGTTAGCGAATGTTTGGAAAGTAATGATTATCATTTGGACATTTGCCAAGCAACTAAGGGTGCACATATAGAAATTAAAAAAAAAACTGTTGACAAATGACAAATCAGATTAAAGAAACTGTAAGTAATTTGGGTTTTCTTTAAAACGTGTTCAAAACCGCACCATTCTCTCATGACGACTCTGTATAAAGAATCGATAAATAGTTGAATTTACTTGAAAAGGGTGCTCAACGTGATTTAAACGTTGATTGATTACACTTTAACATGATGGTTATAAATATGATAAATATGTGTATAAATTTCCATGATAATTATAAATATGAAAATTATGTGTATAAATGCCGATTGTATATAAATTATTTTAGACAAAAATACGGTGCAAATTTAACTTTGAAAGCATTGTTCACTATATACCAGAAAAAGCATGGAACGTAGAGTCCAAAAGATTGAACTGCAGTTTTTTAGTGCGCCAATGTGAGTACGTAGTTTTCTTTGTAAACTGTGCGCCGGCGTATTTTCGGAAAGCCCCCTAAACTTATCAAAACTGTGACATTGAATGGACCAAACTTTGATAATAGAGTATTAGTAGTGTTGAGACTTGACTTCCAGATATGGCGCTGTTAGCACAGACTTATTGTCAGAATCTCGAGTCTGGTCTACACTCCATTACAAATGTAACTTCCACTTGGATGACATCGTATTTCCTACTTCAAGCGTGAAGACAACGATTCAGAAGTTACATCAAATTGTAGTATAGGTGTAGCATGCGTCCAAAAGATATTTGGGCGAAGGTAGCCTATTAGGCTGCCCACACATCTCTCCTATTAGGACAGGCAACCTGAAACCACTACTGTCTACACTATCGGTTGCTCAAAACTAATCCTACGCACCTTTGCATAATTATCAGCTGATAGATTACAGACTGAGACGTGTGTTACGTCAAATTAGGCATGTGTATGATTCAATTCAATTCTCGTCTATTCTGCTTTCCACAACGAACTACCATAGTCTTTCCAAGCAAAGGAGACATTCTGGCAAGATGGGAAATGACTCCAGCTCTGTCAATATTGGTGGAAAAATCATAAATTTGGTCTCCAATTTGAGGAAATATTGTGATCTATGATTTGAGAACAAATTTATGATTTCTGAACCAGTATTGACCAAGCTGGAGTCATTTTCCCATTTGCTAGAATGTCTTCTTTGCTTGGACAGGCTATAGTAAATACTTCAATGTTGAACTACCACTTACAACTTTGCAGTCAATTTTTCACTATTAGTTTATAATACTTACTTAGCAGAATCCCCTTGTATGGATGTCGATGGAAAGGAATATTAGTTTATAAAAACTATTACTCACGTGCGCTTTCGGGTAATGACATCCATTTTTAACACAGAATGAGTAATAGATTTCATAAACGAATATTCAAAAATTGACTGCAATACTGTAGGCCTAAGTGATAGTTCAAAAGTCAATTTAATAGTTTATGCGAAGAAACATTTGAAAAATGTTGGGTTCTGTTTGAGAATTGTTTTGCTCCGATGATTTTTTATGCGTTGGGCTATATGATTCTGTATTATATTATTTTGTCCTGTATATTTTTATGTATGTTATAATTTGGACAAATAAATAAATAAATTTCAAATTCAATTTATAGCTTTTGGACCGGTATTGGCCGGGCTGGAGTCGTTTTCCCGTCTTGCTGGGGTGTCTTCTTTGCTTGAACGAACTTTGTAGTGGAATGAATATGAAACTGGAAACCAGCTGGTAGGCCTAGGCCCTTCATGGGCTGTTGAGCCTTGTCAAACAAACTTTTGAAAAATGTTTAATCGCCAGCATGATTATTACAACTTCTGAACTTGATTATTTATGAGTTTATAATAAAGTTTATAACTTTATTTATTATTATTTATTTATTTATTTATTTATTCTACAGGAACTATTAAACTTATTGGTTAAAAACACAGAATAATGTCCAAAACGTCTTTATACCAAATTTTGATGAATAATAAAGTTAGAAACTAGTTTCAAATGCACTTCAATTTATCGTCCAGAAGAAATACCGTATCATGAAAATTTTGAATTCAGAGCAATAGGATATTCCAAATGAATCATTTCACCAAATTTTCTCACTATTTCTTATAAAATATTAGGCCGTATTATCAATAGCAGTTTAAACCAATACAAGTTTTTTATCAAATTTTGGCCATAATTTCAATAATCATAACAACATTCAATATTAATATATAATTAATCTATAACCAACCATATTTTAGCTAAGCGTAATTTCAAATTTGAGATTACAAACTTCTAACTCGTCCATTGAATTCCTCAGCTAATTTTAAATTAGAACTAATCATTAGATCACCGCTATGAAACCGATCTATATCTATAAAAGCGAAATGGCACCGACTGACTGACTGATTCATTCATTCATTCATTCGTCACCAGAACTAAAAATCCACTGAACCGAATGCGTTCAAATTTGGCAGGCATGTTCAGTTGGACGTTTAGACGCGCGCTAAGAACAGATTTTAAAAACTTTTCAAGGATACGCCAAATATTTTAGTTTTTCTAGAGTTTTTCGGCCTTTTCCTCATTTTTTCGAGAACCAATCGGTAGAAAATGTTGATATTTGGTGAGCAGGTTCAGATAAGGTCTAGAAATGTTGTGTTGAAATATTTTTGCAATCCGTTCAAGATTACGCCAGTAATCAGGTTTTCAAAATTGTAGATGTGTTGCGGGTTGCATATCTTCCGCCTTGGTACGACCGATCCTTCAATGGTTCAGCGAGATTATAGATGAACTGATTTGGAAGATATTGAATCAAGTTTCAAACCATGTCCGATATACTTCCCAAGGTTATGCTTGATATTAGCGTTTTACTATTTTTGGAATTTTCGAAGTTTTTCTCAGACTTTTCTAGAACAAATTGGCTTAAAATGTTGAAATTAGGTAAACAGGTCCATATTAGGTGTAGAAATGCTGTGCTCAATAAATTTCGAATCCCTTCTGAACGGAGTTTGCAGGCGAGTGAAGCGAGCCTGTTTGACTCACTTACACTGCCTATACTAACGGGGTCCAGGCGGAGAAGGCGAGCGAAGCGAGCCTGCCAGCTAGTAAAAGTTATAAAAGTATTTAAAGAAAAATTTACAATCTATCGCCATTGTTATCTCAGTAGCGAAGCATCTCTAGAGGAATGTTCAAAGAAATAACCCAAGTGGGCAATTAATATTTCATTAATTAGGGTATGTTGTTGCATCACGGTGCAGATGTATTGTAGCATTGAATTACCATGTATGATATTACTGGTCATTCCAAAAATAGGTATACATTATTGCATTATAGTCATTTTGAGTAATAAACAATTAAATAATATAATATGATGCAATTGAATTATCTATATAAAAGCGAAATGACACTCACTCATTCATTCATTGATTCACTCACTCACTCACACACTCACTCATCAGCAGAACTAAAAAACTACCGAACCGAATGCGTTCAAATTTGGCAGGCTTGTTCAGTTGGACCGTTAGACGCGTACAAGAAAGGATTTTTGAAACTTCATAAGGATGCGCCAAATATTTGAGTTTTTTATATTTTTTCAGCGTTTACTCCACTTTTTCGAGAACCAATCGGTAGAAAATGTTGATATTTGGTGGTCAGGTTCAGATAAGGTCTAGAAATGTTGTGTTGAAATATTTTTAAAATCCGTTCAAGATAACGCCAGTAATAATTTTTTCAAAATTGTAGATGTATTGCGGGTTGCATAGCTTCCGCCTTGATATAACCAATCCTCACTGTGTATTCAATGGTTCAGCGAGGATATAGATAAACTAATTTGGAAGATATTGAATCAAGTTCAGACAACTATGTCTGATATACTTCCCAAGGTTACGCTCAATATTTTAGCGTTTTACTATTTTTCGGAATTTTCGGAAATCTAAGATTTCGAGAACCAATTGTCAGAAAATGTTGAAATTTGTTAAACAGGTCCAGATTAGGTACAGAAATGCTGTGTTCAATAAATTACAAAACCCTTCAGAGGTTACGCCTGTAATAAGGTTTTCCAATGTTTGGAATCTGCACTTTTGTTCATTTCACGGAAACTGTTGAACTTAATACGTTCAAATCATATACCCAGGTAGAGCTGAGGTAATATAACAACTAATCCAGAACGATTACTGGAAAGAACCCTGTTAAGTGATATGATGTTCAAAGCAAATCCTTTCGAAAGGAAATTGCAGGTGAGCGAAGCGAGCCTGTTTGACTCACTAACACTGCTGATACTGTCGGGGGTACAGGGGACAGAGCCCTCTGACTAGACGGAGAAGGCGAGCGAAGCGAGCCTGCCGGCTAGTATAAGATAATGTCATCATGTTCAATACTGTACTTTAAGCTTTTACTGTGAGCACTATTGTATCCTTGTAAAAAAATATTGTCATTGTATTTTGTGAAATAAACTCAATTCAATTAAAAAAAAATGTTTTCAATAATTGGAGTAGAGAATCAGGCTGATTTTTTCTGTATAAACACTGCGTATAAACCAGAGTTGTGAGGACGGAACAAGAGTCAGGCAGATAATATGAGAGAGATAATCTATAATATTATTGGTATGATGATCTTATAAGTACCTAGTGTATGTGGCTGCCCAGTAGAGCTGATGTTGAGTGGGAAAAAGACATCATCTATGGCATAGTTAGTGGTTTATCTTAAATTCCTATCTAACAGATTGCCATTCTCATATACACAAGACATATAATTATTCGTCTCCTTCCACTTCTTTTTTCTCTCTTCTTCTTTTTCATCTTTTTATTCCTCTCCCTTCTTCTTCATTTTTTCTATCTACCAAATTTTCCAAGCAACTTTTCTACTAAGCCTTCTTGTTTTTTGCTAGATATAAATTAGCTGATAAGATGTTTACGGAATCCTTATGAGATATTCTTCGGTAATGAAAGTACAGTGGTATACTATTACTATTTTAAATTGATAATTTTTCACGGTGGTGTTTTTGTTGATGAGGGACATAACCTGTATTTGGACATTTTAATTTAAATTTGAATAGAAGAAGTTTTGGACGAACACCAATTTTTTCATTCCTTATTAAATTATTGTAATCAAATGAATAAATAAATATATATGATGAGTGCTGTTAGATACTGAAGCCAATCCCTCTACTGCATCTTTTCTAGTTGTATCTGAGAGACTATCAATTCAATTTGAAAACAATCAATTGTAATGACAATAATAATGAATTCAGAAAAGCCATTTGTAAGAAATAAAAGATCATAGCCGTTCCTCATAAACATTTACAATCTAAAATTACTCAAAGTTCGGGGATTTAACACGCGTTTATGCCTCATAAACGGTTCCAATAGAATGATAATTTTACTATCTAAGCTGATATGAAATGAAAACACTCCGACATGAAATTTTTTATACTGACCGGTTTAGTAACCTAAATCAAATATTAATAGATAATATTAATATAAATGCTGTATCAGATCATGAGAATTGAGTATATCTATATCAGGGAGAAGGTCATCGATCCTTTTTGTCCTTGAATTGAGAAATATCAAAAAACCTTACAAATACTTCGACGCTCGGTTTAAAAGGGATATTCCTGCTCAAAACTCACACGATTATATTAATATAATACAATATCTATGTACGATATAAATTCTTCGATTTAATTTGAAAATAATTATTATGGACTACTATATAATCTGCATAGCTATAGACGCGCAGCTAGAGCTGCGCAGCGCGAGCGGTCGCCTAGGAATGCTACCTTCAATGAAACTCCTTAAACCCTTTCAAGCCCTACTGCAAATGGAAGGGTTACGACCTTTTCACCTTCCTAAAAGAAGTCAATCTTGGAAGTCTACAAATCATCGTTCGCCAAATTACGAGTCTCAAATACAATCACTACTTTATAATATACAATTTCCTTCCTACTTAATCATTAGTGATTGTATTAGCATCTTGATAACACCCTCATTAGGATAAATACGATAGACGACTCAAAAAGAAGTAAAAATAAAAAATATGCCGATTTAGCAATTTTTCGCAAAGTTAACAGAAATGATCGATTTTTGATGAGCTATAACTCGCTTCCTATCCAAGCTAGAAAAACGTTCAGACTGTAGGGAATGAAAATTGTAGGGAATTTTACGCTCTTTAAAAAAGTACTGCAAACTAATATCGATAAAACAATTGGTTATTGAGATATTGTGAAAAAACGGAAAAAAGTCCGAAAATTTCGTGATTTTTAGGCTCCCAAAAAATATGCCTCAAGATATTTTGGTGGAAAACCATAGATTACGTCTTTTACTAACATTTAGATGCACAAGCCTAAGAGCTCATGTGGGCTTCACCCTCATAAACAAACAACAAACAGATGGACCGATTAAAACAATAAAATCAATCAACAGGATTTTTGTTTGGTCGAGGCACAATTAAATGACAATTTGATTGGGCTACAACGCGTCAGGCCGTGATCGTGTCACAGACAGAAAGAAAGACGAAAGAAAACCAGAGTCAGATCATAGACCTCACTAACGTTCGGTTAATCATCATATGAAAAGAGATGTTAGATCGGTATCATATCTTTATCTCTTTTACAGAGGTAGGCCTATTGCACTCACTCCTGTATGGGACACTGTCTATAGTGGGATTTCAGATCGAAATAATAAACTAAGGGCGTGTAACTCATGGGGAGTCAATGAATTGACATCCAGCTTATAATGTCAGTAGTGCTCTTGTTATACTGAGAATGATAATGATTTTGATGGTGATTGTGATTATGTTGATGATGTAGTTGTTGATGATGATGATGATATGATTATTATTATTACTTTTACTAGTTGGGCGTGTATGAAGAGAGCTCATTGATGGAAGTGATAGGTTGTGGTTAATGATAAGCTCCTACAGTAGTGGTATAGTCTGTCCAAGCAAAGAAGACATTCTAGCAAGATGGAAAAATGACTCCAGCTCGGTCAATTAGTTCAAAAATTTAGTCTCAAATTGTAGAAAACATTATGATCTACAATTTGGGGCCGAATTTATGAATTTCAAACCAATATTGACAGAGTTGAAGCCATTTTCCCATCTTGCCAGAATGTCTTCTTTGCTTGGACAGACTATACATACGAACATTTATCTGATGGTTAGCATAACCTACGTATTATAGGCCTAATAGTGAACTACAGCACTATTACTGTATACAGGGTGGTTCAGTAGGAATGTGCAGTATTTCTCAGGCTGATTCCATACACCAAGTAGTGGTAAATATTCCAAGGGAGATTATCTATAGATTAACTGAAAAACTTTAATAAAATAATAACAATTTTTTTAACTTTGAATAATAACTTTTTTTTTAAAATAAAATTGACATTTTCTAAAACATTTATAATTTTTTGGACGTTTCATGCGTGTACAAAAATTATCATTTCTTTTGTCAAGTCAGCTGATTATTGAGATGATAGTGAAAAATTAGATATTCTAAAAATACAATTTTTTAATCAAAGAAGACATTCTGGCAAGATGAGAAGATAACTCCAGCTAGGTCAATATTGGTTCGAAAATAATAAATTTGGTCTCAAATTGCAAATCGGAATGTTCCCTACAATTTGAGAGCTAAATTATAATTTTTGAACAAATAAACACCGAGCCGGAGTCATACTCACATCTTGCCAGAAATTCTTCTTTGCTTGGACAGACTATACTGTATAGTCATAGCACTCTGCACCATTTATAACTGTGCAGTTAGTTATAATTATGTCAAAACTTGGACGCCCAACAAGTCAACAATGTGCGTTTAGAAAAAAATATCAGCTAAAATACGATAAAAGATACAGTAAATCACATCTCACGCACTCGAGTCAGACTGAGTTCTTCCCACGGGGTTTTCTTTCGACAATATCCGGCACTTTATTTATTTATAGTCTGTCCAAGCAAAAAATACCTTTTGGTAAGATGAGAAAATGACTCCATCTCGGTCAATATTGGTTCGAAAATTATTGATTTGATCTCAATCGTAGGAAAAATTCTTATCTACAATCTAAGACCAAATCAATATTTTTTGAACCAATATTGACCAAGCTGGAGTCATTTTCTTATCTCGTCAGAGGGTCTTCTTTGCTTGGACAGACTGCATCTGAGTAATATATCAGACGCCAATGATACTGGCGGTTGGCGAAAGACTGTTGTTAATACTCAGCTCTATTAGGACAGTGTGAGAACGGTCTGCTAGAGTTTATCGGGTCAAGAGTGACTTCTTTTAATGTTACACTCTTGCAGATCACTTCAAGACCTTCCTGACAGAGCTGACAAGGATGAAAGCCGTTCGTCAAACGTCACTTCCGATGGTGTTTGCTATAATATTTTATTAAAACTAATATCATATGAGTAATCAGATGAGAAAATGACTCCAGCTTGGTCAATATTGATTAAAAAAATCATAAATTGGTTCTCAAATTGTAGGAAACATTTGGCTCGCTCCGTCGCTCGGAAATGCTAGGCTACTAAAGGTACGATTCCTAAGCAATCTTCCGCGGCGTCGCTGCCCCAGCTTTAGCTGCACTGCTCTAGCTAACGCTACTCTATTAACATATCTATATTATAAATGTTCACTTTGCTTTTAGGGCTAAAAATGTATAATAAATAAGTAAATAATGAAATTCCCTTGAAAATAGGTGAATTCTACTATTTATTATACTTTAGTAGCCCTAATAACATAGTGAACATTTAAAATATAAGGAAAAAGCACCAGTAGTGTCCACTTGAATTGTTTTTTTTTTTCTTTAAAATACGTATTTGATGCTTTCAAATGGGTTTAAAGCTGATAGAGACTTAGCTTATACTATTTAGCAGCTAAATAGTTCAAGTAGGAGAAGCTCGCAGAGCATCATTACAGATTTTTAAGAGAAATTCATTGTCCCTATGTCACTCGACCACGTGGTTTCTGTAAGAAGTTCAGTTTTCTCTTAGCCGTTTCAGTAAGAACACGTATAGTATACAAAGAGTTGTCTTATGACCAGGAAGTTCGTAAATTTCGCTATTCCTGGTGATAGAATCATTTTCTAGAATGCCTAGATGATATTCAGAAGGATTTTAGCCAAATACAACAGATATTTTGGCGTAAAAGCAAACTGGCCACTACTAGAGCAAGAAACCGTGAAGAATCTAGTAGTGGCTACTCAATAGATATTGTTGTAGAAGTTGTAGATATTGTTGTAAAAGTTTATATAATTTGAATTTATGTTCTCCCAAGACTGTTTAAAATGGGTTACAGGGGAAAAATAACTTTACAATATCTATTTTCTGATTTAACCTCACTTTTCTAGTGGCTTATAACCAACAACAATGTATTACCATTTCAACTCATTTTAATATACACTATCATCATTTCTAGTGTTGAAATCATGTTTTTGAATGTAAAATTTGCTTTCTTGAATTATTGCGAAAATTAGCTTGAGAAATTGAAGTGTTGATGAGCAAAAAACATCATGTGGCCACTACAGAATCATTGCATGGCCACTACTGAATCATAGTGGCCACTTTAGAATCAAAATTGAGGTTCACGAAAAGTTTAATAACTAAGTTGTAAATTTATATATTAACCATTTCAAGGAAGAAGTCAATCAAGAAGGATCTGGGTTACATGTTTTTCAAGTTTTGGATGAGATAACTGCTAATATGGTCCCACAATTCTGCATAAACTATAAAAAAATTCCTCAAACATGTCCACTACTGGTGCTTTTACCTTAGTTATGGGTGATACCTTAGTTATAGAATTGTGATAGCTAGAGCAGTACAGCTAAAGCCGCGGTAGCTTAAACCTTGGGAATCGTACGTTAAGAGGCATTCTCAAGTGTTCATTCACTCTTAGAAGTGCGAGTTATGTTTAAATAGGAGACACAAAAATAGTACTTTGATTTTGATTTGTATCTATCAACATACATTGTTAGTAAGTAGCACTAGACAAAAATAAAACTTCGAATATTGTTTATTCATTACGGTACTGATGACTTTAATAATCCGCGATATTTACGCCAGTAAATTCAGCGGATAATCGGGAGTTTAATACATTGAATAATTGAGAAATATGGAATGTAGATGTGATGCCTCCATCTATGTATAATCATATAAATAATGACATATAATAACACATATATAAATTATGATTGAGTTTCCACCATAAATGTAACGGAACATCGATGCTTTGATAAATCGCTATCAATAATTGAAATATGATGGGAGAATTATTAGATATTGCAGTTCACTAACTGTTGGATAATAATAATTAATTCAATTCTCCAGTTTTTTGAACAGTTTCATTCAACGGATCTCGCCTGCTATTGTGTACACAGTACATTGGTCAATATTTTCTAGTTGGAGATTTGAATCAATTAATATTATAATTATTGAAATGGTTTGCTTCCAGTATGTCACCATCAATCGAATAAAAGTCGAATGCATATTGCTGCTATACAGTCTACTAAGAGCAGCCATCTGTTTGGACATGTGTCAATTAAGCTTCCATTTAAAAATCAAAACTTGTTCCTTATCATAATCATCTTCTTATTTATTATTCAACTCCTTCTTTCACTATACGCTACCACCTCCCTTTCCACTCCAACCTTTTCCTACCCTTCTCTCTTTCTCTCATTCTTCTTCTTCTTCTTTTTCTTATTTTTCCCCTCCTTGTCATCATTGTAAAGTGCAGAACAGATCTAAAATATTGACATGGATTGCTATTCCCATACATCTTCATCATATTAAACAAACGATCGATCTTATATGTCCGTATTATGAATGATAGTTAAACTATAATATTAGTCAACTATAGTATAATAATAGTCAACTATAATTTAAGATTAGTTAACTGTAGTTTAATATAGTAGAGCTATATGTAGCTCAATAATAGTTAACTATAATTCAATATTAAATCATTAGCTGACTCCAATACAAGCTGACACATTATAGTATATTTAATGAAAAGATGAGATATTGCCAAATCACAAATTTAACTCGCTTCGCTCGCCTGCAATTTCCATTTGAATGTATTTGCTTTGATCGTCATATCACTTAACAAGGTTCTTTCCAGTAATCGTTCTGGATTAGTTGTTCTATTACCTCAGCTCTACCTGGGTATATGATTTGAACGTATTAAGTTCAACAGTTTCCGTGAAATGAACAAAAGTGCGGATTCCAAACATTGGAAAACCTTATTACAGGCTTAACCTCGGAAAGGTTTCAATAAGTTTATTGAACACGGCATTTCTAGACCTAATCTGGACCTGTTTACCAAATTTCGACATTTTCTGCCAATTGGTTCTCGAAAAATTTGAGAAAAACTTCGAAAATTCCGAAAAATAGTAAAGCTCTAATATTGAGCGTAACCTTGGGAAGTATATGTAGTTAAAAACTTGATTCAATATCTTCCAAATTAGTTCATCTATAATCCACTGGCGGCTCGTACCCACGAAACAGGTGAAGTGCCCGTATATTTTACTGTACAGCACTTCACCTGTTTCGTGGGCACGAGCCGCCAGTGCTATAATCTCGCTGAATCAATGAATTTACAGTAAGGATTGGTCGTATCAAAGCGGAAGATATGCAACCCGCAATACATCTGTAATTTTTTTTAAACTTATTACTGGCGTAATCTTGAACGGATTTCAAAAATATTTCAATACAACATTTCTGGACCTTATCTGAATCTGACCACCAAATATCAACATTTTCTATCGATTGGACTCGAAAAAATTGAGAAAACGGCGAAAAACTATAGAAAAACTCAAATATTTGGGGTATCCTTATGAAGTTTCAAAAATCCGTTCTTAGTACGCGTCCAGAGGTCCAACTGTACATGTCTGCCAAATTTGAATGCATTTGGTTCGGTGGATTTTTAGTTCTGCTGATGAGTGAGTGAATGAGTGCCATTTTGCTTTTATATATATATATAGAAGGAGATAGATTGAGATACCGATTTTGGTAGCTAAACCATTATCAATTTCACTGAAACTGAAAGTAAAGAGTAGCAGACCTTATCAATCACTGCTATTGGTAGTTGCCCGAACCAATCACAGGGAACGTCTGCGATTGGTTTAGACAAACCCCTCCCCCCGCGATTAGAGGTTCATAAAATTGCGATTCATAACGCAAACACAATTAATTTATGTAAGATTAATAAATAGTAACAATAATATTTGAATGAGATAGAAAAATTTTACGAAATAATGGGATAGCAATGGAATAAGATAAATCCTGATAAAATCTATGATAGAAATAGATTGGTGGTGTTTTTAACGTCAGATTCTCACTTTTCTTTTTTCCATTCTTCCTTCCCCTTCTTCTTCTCCACCTTCTTCATCTTTTCATTTCCTCTGTCATTCCTTCTCTCTTCCTCCTTCTCCTACTCTTCCTTCTTCATCCATACCCTATTCACTTGAGACGAAATAAACAAATTTCTTGTGTAAAGGTTGGTCTTTTCAGCTGAAAACTACCATAAGGTGCCTGTTTTCTCTTTTCCCATCATATAATTTAGTTATTCATTTATTCAGAGATACAAACACACAATCATAAAAATTGTATGATAGGGAAAGAGAAACCAGGCAGGCCCTTCACTATCTCGATCCCATTTTGAAGAAAAATTCAGTCCAGAAAAGGTTATGTTCATTGAAATCTTCTTAGCACAGATATTTTTGATGCAAAAAAATTATCAGAGAATTTTTAATTTTTATGGTTGACACGAGAAATATGAGAAGAAAATCCACTTGAATAATTAATTACAAACTTGAATTCATTATGATTTTCTGATTGTATCTCTGAATAAATAAGAGCTGTTGAGATGTATATTTCCACGGTCTATTTTTTCGAGAAGGATCATTTAAGATAAAAAGTTCAACTATACCCAATCCAGGATCACTTGAGACAATAAACAAATTTTATGTGTAAATGTAGGTTTTCCACGTATGCGAGTGGAGAGCTGGCAACAGTGCTTGTAGTCATAGCTACAGCGTAGCTCTTTTCTCGTTTCTATTGGCTCAGCTGATTCCTCTTCTCCCCCTTCAGTCGGATTCGAAAGAGATTTCAATTCAACTACAAGTAATAAATTTAAGCAATTATAAGTTTAAAGGTCAAAGGTTTCAAAGTCACTCACCCACCGACCGGAACAGCTGATTGCAGATGATTGGCGTCCGAGCTGGGAGTGGCTGCATCAGCTGATGGTAACAACAGAAACAAAATGGCCGACCAACTTATTAGGCCTGCCGCAGTTGTGGTCATAGCAGAGCGCAGTTTTCGTCTTGCTCTCATGCTATTGGTCAGATGAACGGCCAGGCCACCCAACCACCAACATCAGGTCAACCCGCAATAGAATGTACAGCCTGCAAAATAAAAACTACTGTGAATACCAGCTGAAAAGAGTTATACTATATTACAAATATAAGTGTCCAAGCAAAGAGGACCATCTGGCAAGATGGGAGAATGACTCAAGCTCGGTCAATATTGGTTCGAAATCAATTGATCTCAAATTATTTATTTGGTCTCAATTGTAGGAAACAATTTGTTCAACTATCAAGACCACGTTTATAATTCTTGAACAGATATCGACCAAGCTGGAGTCATTTTCTCATCTCGTCTTCTTTGCTTGGGCAGACTATATCAGTTGAAAAGAGTTACACTATATTAGATAACGATACATGAAAAAACACTTTTTGAGTACAAAATTGTTTTACTTACATTGAAGTGACTTGAGTTTCATCAGAGACAATGTATATTATTGTCTCTGGTTTTTATAATATACATTGTCTCTGGATTCACTGTTCAGACAGAAGATGGCCATAAAACAGGCCGAAACTCAATTTACTACAATGTACGTAGAACAAATTTCTACTTAAAAAGTGTTTTTCTATATAAGTAATTTAAAGTGGAAAAGCATTGTTCTACAAATATAACCTCAAAGCAGTTTGAGCTAAGAATCAAATCATCTTCCATTATGCCACGTTTACACCGGAATGTTAAAAACTTTTTTGAATAAAGTATTATTATATAGACTTATAATATTATATAACTTATTATATAAAAGTTATTAACAAAATGTTGTAAATATTCCTGTGTAAACATGGCTTTAGACCATTACAGACATACTGTAATGCTGAATCTTTACCAATAGCTGGATCTATCCAAATTCTCTTACAAGTGTGTGGTAATGAACACTGCAGTGCGGTGAACATCAGCTGCAGTGTGGTAGATTTTTCAGCAATTTATTGAAAACAAAAAGTGCTTGAAAATTCATCGACTACGAACTACAATGACGAGAAAATCAAAACATTTCTCATTGAATCACGAGTTCAATGTTGAAATCAATATAATAAATTATTGTAAAATTTACCAAGACTGGATAAGCTATTCACAGTTTGGCCATTGAGTGCCAGACTTTCGATTGGCTACCTCAGTCGAATACAACATTCTTTGGCCAACTCTCTGAAAATTTTAATTAGAATGATACACAAATCATATATTGTATCATTGATCTATATTGTTGTATCATGAGATATTCGCTTCTTATCTTCAATTTTCCTTAGCCAGTGTTAATGTTAATCAATTCAAGGCTTTCAAATCAAAATAAAGAGCAGAAAGACATTTTTAATCATAGAGAAGTTATTTCAAATGTTGCTTCAAACAAACAAAAAAACTCTGAAGAAGTTTTTATAAGACTTTATAAAAATCTTGGTCTATTCAATCCGGGTGAAAACTTTTACACACATTTTGTAATATACTATTTGCCAATATAAATTATATTTTAGCTTCAACCCTCATTGTTCAAAATCAATAGGCTTCTTACACAATGCATTATTGTGTAATATATTCAGGTATTACATTTCGCGATTTAAAATAACTTTTCCGATTTCAAATTACCTACTGTGAACATTATAAAAAACTTTCACCACGTTTCCTATTTGCGAAACATGGTTATGTCAGCGAGGTGGAACACCTTCGGGTCTCTCCACCGAAAAAAGCCATACGCTAATAATAATAATTAAGTTACATTTCAAATTTCAAAAGTGAAAAAACTTCGGCCAAGATCGCAAACGGACACTGGATAAAGATTAAAGAAGAGTGTCGAGTTCTCAATAATTGAAAGAGGTGAAGAGAGAGAGAGAAGAGAGAGAAAGAGAGAGAGTGAAAAAGATAACTGATAAATTTATGAAGAAATTAGAAAATAATTTGCACTGCATAGCACGGGTCGCTTGACGCCGCTAACTATATAGGCTAACTTTAGTTAACGGAAATGCATTTTTATAAATTATAAAAACCATTTAGCAAGCAATCCTTGTGATAGTGGCAATATAATGCAATTCCTACAGCAGTTTCAGAAACTTTTGATGCAATTTCTATTTTTGTCCTCATTTTTCAAGATATGCCCAGTTTTTACTCTTTTTCTATGTTCAGGCAGCTGACAATGTCAGTTATACAAACGTTGATAAAATAAACTAATGATTGAAATAATACAATGAAGGAGTATCCAAGGACACGACAAGGTAGAATTCCCAAGCGACAAATGAATATTATAGTCGGTCCAAGCAAATAAGATATTCTGGCTAGATGGGAAAATGACTCCAGCTCGGTCAATATTGGTTCAAAATCAATTTGGTTTCAAATTGTGGAAAACACTCTTCTCTACAATTTGAGACCAAATTATAATATTTGAAACAATATTGACCAAGCTGTTTCAATTTCCTCATCTTGTCAGAATGTCTTCTTTGCTTGGACAGACTATAGCTAACCAGGCTAACACCTTCTTGTTTCTTCAACACAGTCAATAATTATACAATAATAATTCATTCAAAACTCAAATTATTGCTATATAAATAGACAAAGGACTTGCACTGCAAATATTTTCCAATGTACTAAATAGCAGGCGAGATCCATTGAATGAAACTGATCAAAAAACTCTGCCCGGACCGGGAATCGAACCCGGTACCCCTCGGTTGCCGGCCGAGTGGCTTAACCTCTTGCCTACCAGGCAGCTCTCTGAACAACTTCATTCAATTATGATTTTAGCCTTTAGTACATTGGTCAATATTTGCAGTGCAGAAGTCCTTTGTCTATTTATATAGCAATAATTTGAGATTCGAATTAATTATTATTATAATTATCCAGCGGTTGGTTAACTGCAATATCTAATAATTCTTCCAACTGTCAATACACTCTTTTAGCGAGTCCTTGAATTTTTTTGATTATTAAGGCCTCTTTACACGGTGGATACGCAGTAGTGATACAAAGTCCTGAACTGATACTCAATCTTACAGGAAGGAAGCTCATTGACACAAAATATTTGCAACGTGGGGTTGCTAAGCTCCAATGCCGAGAAGAGTGGGAATAACTACCTGCTTTGCGAAACTTAATGTTTTTTATTGATTGAACTTGAAAAATACTTGAACTAAGTTCAAATGCTCACAAAAATTTCAATCATTGACAAAAAGAATCAGTTATATTCCCAATATGGCGGCAATCCATGAGCATTAAAAAATTTCTCGTATGAACAAGCTTCCTTCTTGAAACAATTTTGAACTCTGGATCACTAAGGAATATAGTCTGCCCAAGCAAAGAAGATCCCCTGGCAAGATGAGAAAATGACTCCTGCTCGGTCAATATTGGTACAAAAATTATTGATTTGGTCTCAATTGTAGGAAACATTCTGATCTACAATTTGAGACCAAATCAATATTTTTTGAACGAATATTGACCGAGCTGGAGTCATTTTCTCATCTTGCCAGGAGGTCTTCTTTGCTTGGACAGACTATATCAAAAATTTGTCGCGTAAAAAGGGCTTTAGTAACCACTTCCGAATTCAACATGTTCGAATTCGACCAATGGAATCCATATATGAATATTAGTTATAGATATAGATTGAAATTACGAGTTAAAAGTACTGCAATGAATTTAAAATATATTCATCAATAAACTATTTTTATTCAGTAGCGCATGCAGTAATTATTTTGATAAGATGCAATTTAAATGAATCGGGCTAATACAACTTTCATTATCAAATGCACACTTTCCAATGTAAATGTGTGGGATGGAGTGAATGATCAGAGAGAAAGAAGAGATAATTAGATTGAAATGAGAGACGAGATAAAGAGAGAGAGAGAGAGAGAAAGAAAGAGAGAGAGAGAGTGATGTGGATCACTAGACAATAATTCCACATTCTGCAAGTTGAAGTCTATGCAGGAACTAGTTAGATATGATATTATAATTTTTCGACCCCATTTAAGCCCACATAAATCTCGAGAATATCAAGATTACGCTATTACTCATTCAGAGCTCATTTACTGAATGGAATGTGTGTACTTCATTCATCAATGGAACACATTCATTCATGAAATATTCATAAAGCTATTCAATTGAAATAGACGGACAGATGCATGGACTTCAATTCTTCATTCAAACTGGGAATATACTACTCACATAAAATGGAGCTATTCTAAAAATTGTTTAACATAATATATACAAATACTGCATATAATTAATTATTAACGAGATTGAAATACAATAGGATTGAAACATAGACAAAGTCTAAAACGTCTCTTTTTCCCAATTTTGGTTAAAATACTCAAAATAGAGGTTATGTTCACACTTAAAACTTAAATTATACACAAATTTGAACTTCTAAAGGTAAAAAAAACTATGAAACCGTAATTTAGAATTTGGAAGGTTGTCACATGAATAAAAAGAACCAAGACACGAATAATATTACTTAGAATAGGTATTAATTTTCACTTGAAATTTTGAAACCCAAAATTATAATATAATATACAATATTATGGATTTGATAGAAAATAACGTAAATATTTTTGTACATATACAAGTACTGTAGGCCTATATATTACTATGTTTATTTGTTTGTCAATGGCGCAACAGCTCTATGAAGGGCCTAGGCCTACCAGCTGGTTGCCAGTTTCATATTCAACCCACTATACAGTGCGTCCAAGCAAAGGAGACGCCCCGGCAAGACGGGAAAACGACTCCAGCCCGGCCAATGCCGGCCTAAAAGCCACATATGTTACTATGTTATTAAATATGAATTGAAATCAAAGTACCCTTTTAAGTCGTTTTTTTTTCATTTCAACACAACTAATTTAAATTTAATTATATTTATTTTAAATTACTCAAAAGTACTGTGATTTCATTTCCATTTAGGCCTACTAACATTCACTGACAAGAGCTGTGGAAGAATAGGAAACATATACAAGTAATATAAAGATGTACATTACAGGAAAGCCATCTTCGATGATCAATACATTGTTTATTGAGGCTAGTAATAATTTTATTGTAAATAACAATTAAAAATCAAAGTACACTTCGATTAACTAATTGTTTCAGCACTAAATACTTGAATAAATTTTGCGCTGAAACAAATACTCTAAGGGTACAGTGATTTTTTCCCAATACAATTATAGGTAGACCTATAGATACTGGAAACCAGCAGTAGGAATATAGATAAGAAACTGGCAACCAGCTGGTAGGCCTAGGTCCTTCATGGGCTGTTGAGCCATTGACAAACAAACAATAGATACTGTATTATCATAGTGTGGCCATAACAGTTTGTTGAAATCATTTTTTATCCAATCAGACTTTATACTTTGGCCACACTTTCTAACTATGTTTTGATTACAGGCAAACTCAAAGTAATTCCAACTCCAACTTCTAGAAATATCACAAGAAATTATTTTTCTAGCATTTGAAAAACCGTAGCTTTTTTCCTTTTTAATGTTAAAAATAGAACTGGCAGAGGTAATTCTGGGTGAATAGTGAATATATATAAAAATATAGATTGAATAAATATGTAGAGAATGAAAATATATGATTTGAGTATATATTTCAATGCAAATTATATGACATTTGGCGTTAGTATGGTGGATTTGACTGTACTAGTACTAGGCAATCAAAAGCTCAAGATTTAATGTTCACAGATAGATAGATAGATAGATTAAAAAGCATCCACTGCCCTCCTTAACAGGGGGATCTGGAACTTGTCAAGAAATTCTAACCGGTTAAAAAAAAGACTACACAAAAGACAGATATACACAACATAAGACCAGATAACATTTGGATCATTCATGTGTAATAGGACAATAATAACTAATGTATTCTTCCTGCGAATAGAAAGCATTCTCAGTAAAAATAACTTTGAGTTCAGATCTAAACTTGCAGTCATCCATTTCTTTTATGGAGTCAGGTAGTACATTATAAAGTTTAACACCTGAGCTCCTGACGCCACGCTTATAAAAAGTGTAGCGATGCATTTCATCTCTAAGTAAGTGTTTATTTCTTGTATTATGATAATGTATTTCATTTCCACGTGTAAAAAGGTCTTGATTTTTTTTAACAAAACAAAGGACCTCCAAAATGTACACACAAGGTAAGGGAAGGATTTTGAGTTTCTTGAAGTGTGGTCGGCAGCTGTTTCTTATTGACTTCCCCACCATTACTCTAATCGCCCATTTTTGAACCCTGAAAACCTCCAGATTCAGATGACCCGCCCCAGAAAACTATACCATATGATAATAAGGAATGAAAAAGGCCAAAATAAATTTCTCTGAGTGACTCTAAATCAAGAAAAGGCTTCAGTGACCTTGAAGCAAAAATCCCTGAGCTCAGCCTCTTCTTCAAAAACTGTAGATGTGGCTTCCAGGAAAGTTTGTTGTCTATATTAATGCCAAGTACTTTTATCTCACTTACATGCTCTATAGTGTTATCCTGTAATTTGATATTGAAACTGTCTGTGGTTCTAAAAAGAATATTTTTTGTTTTATCTATGTTAAGAATCAACATGTTGGCTGCTAGCCACGTTTCTAGTTTCTTTACAGATGCAATGCATTTGAGCTCTAGACAAGATTATGAATGGCTATTCAAGAGAAGGCTAACATCATCTGCATACATTACACTGTGAGTAGGACTCAGATAAGTAGGTAGGTCGTTTATATATAAAAGAAATAATATGGGCCCCAGAACAGAGCCCTGAGGTACATCAAATCTAACCTTCAACCATCCTGAACTAAAAACATGCTGTTCAGAGTTAATCTCCACTTGCTGGTACCTGTCTTCAAAATTCTATTTGAACCAGTTGAGTACAGTTCCCGCTATGCCATAAAATTCTAATTTTGATAATAATATATTAATATTAACCACATCAGAAGCCTTTGACAAGTCAGCAAAGATCCCACACACCTTTTCACCCTTATCAAGACTAGATAGAGCTTCATCAATGAAAGAAAAAAGAGCATCACAAATACAGTACCCAGGTCTAAAACCGAATTGAGAGCCTGACAGGATATTGAACCTTTTAAGATGTCTCATCAATCTGTTCAGAATAACATATTCTAAAATCTTTGAGAAAACAGATCCATTTGCAATTGGTCTAAAGTTACTGGGCGAGGATTTGGAACCTTTCTTATAAATAGGGATTACTTTAGAGCATTGTGAACACTGTGAGTAACTTATACCGTCGCTGTAGGTAGGCCAACTCAATATCCCTAGAAGGCCGCCTCAGATAACTTACTACAATTTGTTTGAAAAGTACAAGGTTCGCCAATGAAGTGGGACGATTTGATAAGTTGTTCAAGAAATTGTATTTTTGTTATTTTTTATCATAAATAGAAAGTAGAAATGTAAACCATTTAGTGTAAAATGAGTCAAAAATCTTTTTTTTAATATAACATCTTCCAAATGTCCTCCATTGGAATAGATTTCTCGGGTAGATTTGCTGAGACTTTCAACTTTGAGCGTTACATCGAGCGTTCATAACTTTCTTACGCCAGAATATCGTTTTCTATTGAATGAACAAACAATATGGAACAACAAGCCACACTGCGAGAATTGCCGTGAATGCTGTGAATGTTTTGTTTCCAAGCCGCGTCATTTCTTGAAAAGGGGATATCTCTTGACTCCTCGCTCTCCAGATTTATCAACCTGTGACTTTTTTCTATGGGGCTACTTAAAAACGAGATTTTTCTTAAAGCCATCCACTCAGAACTATCCCAGCTCTAAAACAACGGATTTAACAGATTCGAGATGAGATTGGAGGAATACCACGCAATATGCTGCAAAATGTCATGGGAAACTTCCAGGCCCGGCTGCAAAAGTGCATAGATTCCAATGGAGGATATTTTGAAGAAAAATATGATTTTTCACTTATTGTACACTAAATGGCTACATTTCTACTTTCTATTTATGATAAAAATATACAAAAATACAATTTCTTAAACAATCTGTTACTCATTCAAATCGTTCCACTTCATTGGCGAACCCTGTATAAAGGCCCGTATCGACAATGCGAGGCATGTGCCGCGAATGCCTCAAGTTATAGTCTGTTCAAGCTAAGAAGAGTTCAACTCCAGTCTCCAGTTTTACATTCACTTTAAAGCAAACATTATTGATCTGGTCTCAATTATAGGAAAAATTTCGATCATCAATTTTGAGTGTTTCCTACAATTTGAGACCAAATTTTTAATTAATATTGATCGAGCTGGAATCATTTCCCCATCTTGCCAGAAAGTCTTCTTTTCTAGGATATACTATAGGCTATAGCATCACTGAACTCTTCATTATACACCATTCACATGTTTCGTGATTTATTTTTCCTGAGGGCGATGCCCACATGAGCTCTAAGGCTTGTGTGTGGGTAATGAGAGAAATGATGATGATAGATGACGACTACCTTTCAGGTAGTTGGGACCGCGAGAGCTTATCATCTCCTGCGATAGACGGGATGGCCTTATCTATGTGATTGTTCTGTGGTCAAAGAAATGTAAAGTCCCTGACAAAAACGTTGGCGGCTGACGAATTGTTTTTAATAGAAAGCCGAAGTTAACAGCCTATGCTTAACAGTAGATTGATAAAGTTGAAGAAAGAGTTGAAAGTCTTTCAGAGGAAGAGCAGTCAGAGAAAAGCGTGCAGTACATGGGGTAAGTAATGGCGGCCAGTCGAACAGCTGTAGCCAATCACTAATCTTGTTGTTCAACTCAAGAACGTTTACCACGCCCGTGTAGACAAGCCCATTAAACACAATGTGTTCTGTCGAGCACGCGTTGCCGACGCGACGTTAACGCCGCGTTTCCTACGCCCGTGTTGAATGGGCCTTAATTTAATCCACCATAATGGCAAACATATTTAGGGCCAGCTGAGTAGGTGGTTTTGCCATTGTTTAAACTCTTTTTTTTTTGGTCTTGTGTTTCGATAAACACAAGTTAAATAAATGTATTTAATTGATTGTTGTTTTTCTACAGAAATAAATACTATTATATGATAGTTAACGTTGTGCGAAGAGCTCAATTTCTAAGTTGCGCTAAGATATGTTTCAGAGGACTGGTTCCTATCCAACACAATGTCATTGTCAGCATCTGTACACTTCTCTCATAAACCATGTTCTTTTTTTAATGAAAGGTGTATTATTTCTACAAAAAAGTATTGAATGTGTAACTTTCAATTTCACAGAAAAATACATTCTATGATGTTTTAAAATTACTCTCGAGAGTCTTATATAACTTGAGGTACCTATTTGTTAGAGTTATTCTCAAAACATTTTTGAAAAATTATACAGAGCATTGATCATAAAGCTTATAACGATTAACATGCTACTTACGGATTTTTACAGATTTCTATCAAAAGAAAGCCTACCGTACCTGAAAAAATTCGGCCTACCTTTATGTTTTACAATGTAATTAACTGCGGTATCACGTACTGAACCCTGATTCTACTCACCATTTCGTTGATGGCCGATGTATGAGGATCCCGCTTAACTAGACTTCACTCAAGTTCTCACAACATATATTCATTCATACTATCATACATCATAATTTATAATTTTCAAAAAGTACGGTGCGGTATTCGGTATTAGTTCTGGTACTTGGAGGAATGTTTCTGTTGTCAGTAGGTTTTGATTTATGCTTGAATTCTTTTTTCTGTTTTTTGAAACCTTCTTTCACACGACCCATTATCGTAGATATTGACTGATAACAAAACCCAAAAGGCTACGTTACGGTATCAGGGGTAGCTTTTATCGACTTTGAAAATCGATTAATCGAACTCAGCAAGCACTCGATATATCGAATGTTGCCATTCAATATCGATATCGATAATCACTACCGATATCGATTTCCTTCACTGAAAGAAAACATTTGTTAACGGTTATTTTTTATTGAACTCAACAAAAAAAATGAACTCAACTAACCAAGGATAGATAACTAACCTGGTAAATGAATAACCAAAATCTAACAAAACTAACAAAATTTACACTAAAAAATAAATTAAACTTGGAATAACTTACTTGTCAAACCAAATATTCAATTTTTGAAAAATTTGTTTACCAGAGCATTTCTCATGAATACATGAGTATTGCCTTCATTCCTTATTTTACAGACAAATCGGATTGAATTCTCTCCTTTTATTTCGGTCTTCGTCAAATGGACGCAAGTTTCACAATTTCGATTTTTGGAATTAGTTTTCTTCTTATAATAAAACACAATTTTTAATAGAATTTAAATTGTTCAAACATAAAGATTTGTGATTTAAAATTCAATATTGTCAACAACCTTTATCTTGCAAAAAACAGTGAAAAGTGAAGTATAAATTAATTTAATAAAGCATGTGATTCAAATAAAAAAGAATTATCAATATCGATAGTAATTATCGATATCGACATTTAATTGCAACATTCGATACATCGAATGCTTGCTAAGTTCGATTAATCGATTTTCAAAGTCGATAAAAGTTACCCCAGATACCGTACTGTAGCCTACCAATTGCCAGGTAGAGTCACCACGCCGTCACCACGTTTTTATTTTAGGTTATGTTATGTTTCTCAGATGTCAGATCACAGGTGATAGGTACTGAGAAAAAATAAATTCGAATAAATTTAATCACCTGACTCATTAAATGTGAAAATAATAAATGTACAAACAAAAAAGTTGAGAGTAAATATTTTTGAACGATATCTCACTACATCTGTTTACTAAAATGAGTTTCGAAGATCACCTATGGCTTGAAGCGATGTGATCCAGGTGGCATTAGAAAGAGGAAATTTCAAACTTCAATATTGGACCAAAAGTGGGAAATGACCAAAACCTTCAATTTTTTACTTTCAGCCCCCTTCAAACACTTAAGTTTTTGCTCTAATTAGATAATAAAAATGTTTGCATTAATTATAAGTTGAATAATTGACCAAACGTAAGTAAGGTTCTAGGTTCATGACGACTTTTTTTGCTGAAATATGCGCGTAATCCCTATACCGTGTACTATATCTATATTCTACTATAACTTATGTTACTATCCGTCGGTGACTGATCAATTCCACAACAGAGCAAATTACAGTAATGTTGAAATTTCAATTAAAACAGTTGTTTAAAAGCTCACTTTGTAATAAAACTTCCCAGTTTTGCATTTAATTAATCACTCACACAGACACCGCCCAAGCCCTCTGAGATGGAACATAAACTGACTTTTAGTTTTACTCTGACATTGCAAGGCCATGTGCGTAATCTTTCTCTCTCGCTCACTATTTATCCATCCACCTTTCTACCTCTCACTCTTTCCTTTATTCAAATTTAAAAGGAAACACCCAAATAATTTTACTGTGCGAATAGCCTACTACAGACCATTCAGACTACTCTCGTGTAACCAAGCTCGCACTAAGCAGCAACCATTACGTCAAAAATCTTATGAATCAAATCAATTTTTTCTCTATTTATCATTGCGTACCGGTACTCAATATATGGAGTGTCAAAATTATGATGGTGATTATAACAGTAAAAATTCGCAATTTAATGATATTTACAATATAATAATAATAATAATTTTATAATTTCTTTAAATGGATATGAACTCTTTGATATTGAATACGGCAATATATCTACATTCAATTCTTGAAACGTATGTACGTAGTGGGGAGACCCAAGTGTTGTTCCACTTACAAGATAGGTAAGAGTGTATAATATATATATTAGTGAAGTAGAAGATCTCCAGTGTTGCTTGACTGAAAGCCGCTTATTCAGACTTCTCTGAAATTTAGAATTTATGAATCAATTTGAAGAGCATATTTGTATTAATTAAGATAGCAGAAGATTATTGAATGAAATATTTTATTATACTTTGTGGATTTGATAGTTTCCATAATAATTGTTTTGACCCGATAGAGGGCCTTCAAGAGATTGTATGCAAGCGCAAGTCTGCCTATTTGTAATTATTGTATATTATATCTAACGATCGAAAGATAGTAGGTGTACTGTTTTGAAAGTTTGTAGTATTATTATACGGTCACATCTTCATAGTTAGAGTAAGAAGCCAACTCATTTTGAACATTAAAGATTGAATTCAACAAAGCTATCAATTGATGTTAGTAGGGCCATCCCCATCAGACCATCAAAAGTACGCATTTACGGCAGATAGTCTGTTTTTTCGATGTTGTCCACAAAAATTCTTGCGCAATAGATGTTTGAAGTGTGATGATGAGAGAAGACATCTTTTGTGGTAAAGGGACCGACGGCTTATCGTCTCCTACAAAAGACGGGGTGGACATATCTATGTGATTGTGCTGTGGTCAAAGAATGTTGTTGAACCTCAAAGCCTCTTGGTTATCAGACTGGCGCGTTATCACTTAGGCCTACTCCAACGAGCCACCCAAAAAAATTATATCTATAAAAATGCCATCTAAGGAGATGTAACTTATAGTCTGTCCTAGCAAAGAAGACCCTCTGGCAGGATGAGAAAATGATTCCAACTCGGTCAATATTGGTTCAAAAATTATTGATCTGGTCTCAATTATAGGAAACATTCTGATCTACAATTTGAGACTAAGGCTGGTATTACACGATAATAGTTCTATGATAATATCTGATCATATGGAAAGAGATAAAAATATGATTTCGAATTTTTATCTCTTTCCGTATGATCAGTTATAATCATAGAACTATTATCGTGTAATACCGGTCTAAATCAATAATTTTGAATCAATATTGATCGAGTTGGAGTCATTTTTTCATCTTGTCAGAGGGTCTCTTTTGCTTGGACAATCTTTATTTTGGACTACTATTAGGCTACAATCATCCAAATTGCTTAAAAGATACAAGTTACACTGATCGTGCCAGACCAAACCAAAGCCATCCAACCAATTTGGTTACATGAAAATCAACCATCCAACCAAAGCAGTTAACATCTGTTGAAATGACACGGAGATTAATCAGCTGAACAACACCGATTCAATTGACATTAAGGGCCGGTTTCTCCAAAAAAGTTAATCTGAATTTTGGATTAAACCATCAGCTGGCTCAATTGAAACACAAGTTGATAAAAGTGATCATACACTGACAACTGATAGTTTAAACTAAAATTTCAGTTAAACGTATTTGGAGAAACCGGCCCTTATAAATACAGGTAACTGACAAAACTGCTGATTGAATTTTCATGGAGTCACGACAAACCATGCATCCAACCAATCGTGCTACCGAATTGGTTGGATGGTTTGGTTTGGTCTGGCAAGATCATTATATGGGGTGCTTAACATACTACTAAAGATGGAATAAAAAAACAGATATTGTCGATCTTCTACACTTTTATTTCATCATATCATCATAGAAAATCGTTTTAAAAATGCAGGAAATAGACGATATTATCATTCAGTGTGCTTTTATTTCATCATGGAACGTTTCTACAATATCGGCTACAACTCAGACGAAATACTACTAAAGATGATAAGATTTACGTGAGTATAGATGTTGTCTTCAGTTATCTGTACAGTTTATCCTATTTAGAATAATAATATTTCATAATTATGAGAGATCAGAAATATTAATATTTGAAATAAATGATGAAAAATTATTTAAATTAAAAAAATAATTTTCAATACTTACGGCGAACACAGAATTAGCTTACAAAATCACACTTCACCGTCACACAAAGCTCCGGGCGCGTCAAATCAAAGACTGAAGTTTGGTATGAGACATGAGAGCACTCACTCTCCGCAACTTTTTTCCCTTTTTTCAAACGAAAATTTCCCTCCCAATCACTGCTTCACGCCTTGATTTGCATACACAACGGTAAATTTGCAACCGGTCAGTGGCGTTCTCAAGTTGGGAGGGAATTTTCATGAAACGCGGGGGAAAATCACCCGTAATAGTGATTAAATGATTTATATAATATCCCCATATTTGAATATTTGATAGCGAATCATTCGTAATAATGGCTTTGTGTTTTGGTGTTTCTGAATTAAAAATAACTTTTTTGTATCCAAATTACTGTGAACATCATAAAGAACTTTCACAATGTTTCCTATTTGCGAAACAAGGTTATGTCGGCGAGGTGGAACAACCTTCGGGTCTCCCCACTATTGAAAGCCAAATATATAAATAATGGCTTATATAAAAATATATTTTAATAATTGTTAACGATAACCCATTTTTACTTGTTTATTAATCTATCTGTTCTTTGCAGTAACGGTTCCAGATCCGAATAAAGTGGTGGGAGGGGAGCAAGGACTCACATCCAAGGGTGATTTTTCAGCGGGAGGGGGGCTGAAGTGTATGAAAGTGTATGTGGGTATCTCCCCCTCCCCACCAAGATAATTGGGTAGGGGTACCCGGGCGTTCTTCATTGAGAAAAAATTGAAAATATCGTTAATGAATAAAATATCAGTCTATTTGATTATCTACTAGATGTCTTGAAAACCTACTTATCATTATGTTCTTCTACATTACAGTATTGCTATACTTATGCCGGGGTTTTCCAAGCACACTCAAAGTTCAGGAATCTCAAATTTTGATGAACAGCTGACATTTTCTATGATAAGTTTAGGAATGTAGTAAACTTGAGGGTCCCTCATATTTGATGAGTGTGCTTAGAAAAACTGGGCATTATTGTCTTATACGGTAGTTGATGCTTAGGAGTTAGGCAGTTTCTCTTTTACAGAAATAACCTATTACAAACAGAGCTGATGTACGGAAATGCATCTTATCTATAATTGTCTTTTGATTTCGAAAAACTAGATCTCGGCATAGCTAAAGCCTCGTTCCCATTACTACAACAGTCGCACTGGCGCATGTTCCTGAAGGTAGGTTAACATTACTACAAAACACGGATACATGTCAGGCACAACATGCAATAGAAACACGTAGTTATAATATAAAGCAAAGCAAATCAAAAATCAACTGACCAGTGTGCGTTGCTCAATACAACTCCTGTCCGTGTTTCTATTGCATCTTGTTCCCGTGTTTTGTAGTAATGTAAACCTAGATGCAATAGAAACACGCTCACTGGTCAGCTGATTTTTGACTGGCGTTGCTCCAAACGTGGTGTTTCTATTACACTTTTTAGGTAGTTGTGAAGGTGATATGGTGGTAGTTGTCCATATTAAATTAAAAGACAGGATGTTGTCAAACCACTGATTTATTAAAAAATCGAGATACCGATTTCGGTTGTTACACCATTATCAATATCTAGTGATCTAAAATTTACATTCTTGTAAATTTGTAAACTTTCTATTAAATTTTGTGCGTGACATGAGCCCGCGATTTGTAGTACGGTAATGGAATGACAACTCTTATTGAAAACAGCAGCTGTTGGAGCGCACAAGGAGCAGTCGAAACCTTTATGTGCATCTTCTCCGATGACAGTGTGCGTTGATTCATTCTATTTTCTCCACTTCTTTGTGCTATCTCTTCTTTTTTCTTCTTCCGAATATAATAGAATAGTTTCCATAGTATTTCGTCACATCCTTTCATATATAGTTTGACTCTCTTTTTATTTCAGCCTTCGAATATGAATAAATTAAACGGTACCGTAATGTAGACACCAATGAAACTGACGGCTGGACAATGACTGTTATTGATGCTCAACTCTGTCAGGACAGTGGGAGAGCGGTCAGCCAGAGCATGTTGAGTCGACAGCGATTTCACCTGAACCACTCCGCTCTTGCGGACGACTTTCAGACTGACCTGACAGAGCTCAGCATCAATAACAGACGTTTGTCAACCGCCAGTCATGTGGGCATCTGCTATGTAGGAAAGCGGCTTTTGATCAACATAGGTATAGTCTGTTCAAGCAAAAAAGACCTTCTGGAAAGATAGGAAAATGACTCCAGCTCGGTCGATATTGTTTCAAAAATTATGTATTTGGTCTCAAATTGTAGAAAACATTATTATCTACAATTTGTGACCAAATTTATAATTTTTGAACCAATATTGACCGAGCTGGAGTTATTTTCCCCTCTTGCCATAATGTCTTCTTTGCTTGGACAGACTCCAACGAGAACAGGCCTACTAATAATACAAGCAGAGAGTATGATGAGTAGAAAGAACTACAAGTAGATTGGAATATCTTACAGTGTTTTATGTTATTCTTCTGTTGTACAGATTTGAAGAAGACAACGCGGCGGCTGAAAGGTATACAGAGTGGGTGAGAACTCTGTGAACGGCTTAATATTTCTTTCAAAATGCAATTTAAAGTCTAGGTGACAGCACTGTTGATGATGACGGAGGTGGAGGAGAGGAGGAGGAAAAGAGGAAGAAGATGATGATGATGATGATGAAGATGATGAAGAATTAGAAGTAGAAGAAGAAGAAGAAAGAAGAAGAAGAAGAAGAAAAAGAAGAAGTAGAAAAGAAGAAGAAGAAAGTGATGATGATGATGATGATGATGATGATGATGATGAAGAAGAAAAAGAAGAAGGTGATGATGATGATGATGATGAAGAAGAAGAAGAAGAAGAAGAAGAAGAAGAAGAAGAAGAAGAAGAAGAAGAAGAAGAAGAAGAAGAAGAAGAATAGAGCGAAAATCTTCCAACACAGGAACATGAAAAAATTCAATTCAGGGATCTGAACACGTATTTATTACTCAGAACAACATATTTACATGTATAGTGGCCTGAATCAAACAATACATTATAGTGAACGTACGTACATACGGCGTAAAAAGTATGCTTAAAATGAACTCCTCCAAATCAATTTGAAGTTACATTTTTATAGACAATAAAAAATCCCTTTTATAAAAAAATTAATAATTGAAATAATATTAAAATAGAAAAAAAATGCTAACTAGAGCGCTTGGAGAATTGAATTTATTCTCGTAGGCCGGTATTGCACGATAATAGTTCTATGATCATATCTGATCATATGGAAAGAGATGTAGATACGAAATCATATTTTCTTCTCTTTCCATATGATCAACTATGATAATAGAAATATTATCGTGTAATACCGGCCTTACCACTGCCAAGTGGAATATGAATATCTGTCAATAAATAATAGATATTTGTCCCCAAGAAATGAAAAATACATTGTTCTTATGAGAATGATTCCGGTTTTCGGCGAATGTCAGACTACTATAATGCCCACTCTTAAACCATAAATATGGTTAGCGTTTTTCAAGTGTTGGTACAGTATTCAATAAATTGATTACAGTATTCTCTTTCTAGTCTTTCTCCAAGTAGTTACTAAATAATTTTTTGGCGTATAAGCTTACTTAAGGCTGGTTAATACACGGTAGTATTTATATTATCATTCGAGATCATACGAAAAAAGATGAAAATACGAGATTATATTTTATCTATTTTCATAATATGGTTTCATAAGATTACTGTGTTCGGTAATGCCTGCCTTAGGCGGGTATTACACGATAATAGTTCTATGATCATATCTGATCATATGGAAGGAGATAAAAATAGGATTTCGTATTTTCATCTCTTTCCATATGATCAACTATGATCATAGAATTATTATCGTGTAATACCCCCCTTAGGTATATTTGACAACTAGTATTACCATAGTTTCCTTTAATAGAAGGTCTTGGCCTAAAAATTGGCAATATTATGTAGAGTAGGAAATTAGGTCTATTTAAAAGCATTGAAATAATTTTTCAATCAGCTGTTCTAATGGATGCGTTTCTTGTGTGCGTTCTCACATTTGACTTGCTACAAATCATAAGCTATTTTATAAAATAACTGTCTATTCTTAATCTTTATTGCTAATCTCTATCACAACATATTACAAAAAACACAAAAGGAATTCTATACGAAGAGTTTCATGAACGTTTTTCATGGAAATTATGCTCAAAGAGAGAAAAACCAAGTTAACATGCATGATTTGTATCTGTACTTAATGCTTTCATATGAAAAGACTGTGACTACGGTGCGACGTTGCCATATTATTAGGGCAGGGCCTTCTATTGAAGGAAGCTATTTTATTACACGATAATATTTCTATTATCATAGTTAATCATATAAAAAAGATGTGAATACGAAATCATATTTTTATCTCTTTTCATTTGATTAAATGTGATGATAGAAATATTATCGAGTAACTTATAACTTAATACCGGCCTTGGATCGGATAATTTTTGTTAATTTAACGCATTATAGTCAATAAGTACCTAATAGGTCAAGAAATATTCATGAAATAGGCCACATAACATATTGATAATATTGATTGATTGATACACATTTCCATCTAATATTGATATTTGATGATTTTGGGTGTATTCTTTAGACACTTAGGAACAATAGAATTGAAATGTAGCCACTTATACTCCTGCTCAACCAGATATATCAAGCCATAAAAATACTCAAACCAAGAAATAAGAGTCCATAACTTCCTCGCATGGTTTGATAGCTCAAACCAGAAACATATTCATTACAGTCAATGAGTTTTGATTAGTTAAACAGTGGATACAGTTCACACTATTGGCATATGCCTACCGATGAAAGATAGTTTCTCAAGCCTGGTGACTGAGAAGAGTGTCACAGTCCTCAAACACACTATTTTTCCTTTAAAACTCAAGCTACTTCATCCGAGTAAGGACGCTATTACACGGTTAAATTTCCATTATCATATGAAAATAAATGAAGATATGATTTTGTATTTTCATCTCTTTTCATATAATAATAGAATCGCAGGACTTGGCTCAGTTGTTCACTTAAAACAGTTGCATTACACTATCAATTATTTGATATAATTAGGAACCATAACAGCATATCATATTGTTTGATTTTCGAATAATATTCATTATCAATGAGATCCTTTTCCATGATTTATGTATTAAAAACCTTGGAAAGAAAGTGTGCTAAATCATTTAGGATTTATATTTTTGAGACACATCTAAAATTTTGGATGGAGTTCATCGGGATTGTCAAAATGTTGTACTTTTGTGAGATGAGCTCACAATTGTTAGTTTGATTGTTGATTGTCGTTTGATTAGTCTGATTGTATATAATAGAAATTATTCGAGTTTTGTTGGATTCTATTGTTTAATTTTGTATTAAATTCATTCGCAAAGTATGTCCAAGTTATGTATAAACTTTGTTATCTTTCTTGAAGTAATGCAACTTTTGATTGGAAACAAGCTCTTATGTACATTAAAGCTTCATCAATGAAATTAAGAAGGCATTGCCAACAGTGCTGAGTGTAAACTGTAAAGCACAACACAACATGTATCTTTTTTTACATCTTAAAGCTGTTTACCGTAAGCCAAGGGGTGCTTTCTCAAACTACTACACTCTACAGCGCACGGCGTACAAAGGATTGAAAGGAAACTACATGTTCTTACTACATGAAACATATTACTACGTAAAACTCCATGAAACTGTTTACAAATTGTCGCACCAAGGAACTGTAGTTCAATTTCTGGGACTCTATGTTCCACGTTCTTTTTTATGCATAAAGTGAACAATGCTATCGCTGAGATGACCTTTCAGTTCTTTTCAATGAGTTGTCATTCTTTGGACAATCAGTTCAACAATCAAAAGCAAATTTGGTTCCTTTGTTCCAAGCAGATCCGCGATTGTTAGATTCATTTTTCCCCTCAAATTCCGACTTTGGATTTGTTTCGGGTAGGTCGCAGTTGATTGGAACGCCTGCATCTCGGTTATTTTCAAAGATGTCATGTTTAAATGGTTTGTTTTTCTATTATTAAATAAGTTATAAAGTTAAAGTGCGTTAGTAGAAATGAATAACTTATGCAATACAAATAAATTTCAAATTTTTCGTCTGCTTCTGCTTCTCTTAAACCACTCTCGTTCAGAGTGGATGATAAGATTCATTTCAGCCAGTTCCCACTCAATAGCTAAAATCCTCTGGTTTGTACGCCGTGCGCGGAAGTTTGGGAAATTGAGTGATTAATGATTATCAGGTGACATTTAACATTTAAAAATCTGAGAGTGTTATGAGTGATGAGATGTGCAGTGGTGAAAACTGAAACAAATAATTATGAGAAAAAATGTTTTGATAAAAAATATCCTGAACGCTAGCAGTCAGAGAACCACGGAGAACCTAGACAAGGGTGTGTGTTTAACAAGCACTTGAAGTAAATTAAAAATTTTGAAATCACTTTTTGGTCCTTGTGTGGTTTGCGTTTTCAAAATTGTCAGACTTTCCTAGAATATTCTGTGTAACGAAACTCAAGCCGGGTACAAAAATTAAACACCAATAAAATTCAATCTTTTCCAATTATTTGATGAACAGAGTAAGCCTTATAATTGTTTTCCAAACTTAGTTGCCAAATTATATTTAAATTATTTAGAGAGAAATAATCACTTCTTTTTTCAAATATAAATTAACTAATCAATTGATAGCTAAGAATAAAAAATTATATAGTGGAAGAATTGTTCAAATCAAAATAACAAATAATTATTATTTTTACACATATCAAATAATTTGTATCGTAAAACACACTGTAGTAGGCTATTTGAGTGAAAAACCTTTGCATATTATGAATGTTGTTAACTTGAACATAAACAAAATTTGTTGTTATTTATTCATAACTAAAGTACGTAGAGCTAAAGGTGTGCTTTCCGAAACCACGCCGCACACTTGCGTGAAATTGAGCTTCTATACTTCCAAGTGGTAGCTGACTATTTTGGTTACTGCAAGTGATTGGATTTTTATGTGGATAGGGTACTGGACCCTAGTAACCCCGTTACTAGGAGGACCAGAATTTTGGGTTTATTCCCTTGAGTATCAGCCGCCCAATCTGGGTACAGACGCTCCAAATAAAAGGGGAAAAGAGAAAATTTAACAGAAATAACGATCAGGGCGATCACATAGGATAGAGAAAGAATGAAGTGCCCGATAATTAGGACAGCAATTGCTGGAACAGGATGGACTCACCATCCAACCTGTCACGCACTCAAGAGAATGGCACAAAGCTCAGTCGATGGAAAGGTGCCATTCTAGAAGTACCGTATGTATAGTTCCAAAGCAATTGGAAGAAGAAGTAGAAAAGAGGAAGAAGGAATCCGGAATAATTCCTCTAAAAGCTAAGTATTACAATCCCTTAGGAAAAAGAGATGCGGGAAGGCTGAGGAAGAGATGGGTAACGGAACAGGTTATTTAAAAAACACCTAATCCTTGAAGTGAAGATGATGATGATGGTAGCTGAATTCTTTTGTAGGCGTGCCACTAGATAGAAGCACTACCACACTGTCAGCTGCCGCCTATATTATAGCATAGTATTTGACTTTCTTACGCTGACGCAGTGACGTCTGTGAGTGGCGTAGTTTCGAAAAATCTCCCCTTAAAATGTTCTTGATTTTTGTTATGAGCATTGTGGACTTGGTTTATGGTTTTATAAACAAATTGAAACAGATTTCTGTTGGATGCTGGTTAAAAAAGAGTCAACTTACGATAATTTGCAAATTATCATTGCTATTCCTCGTTATTAAAATATTATCAGTTACTTTCATCAAGGTTCACTTTCAAGCTATTCTATCTTGAGTTAGAAAGATAATTGATTATTAGTACAATATATTAGTTGCATTTATATTATCTCGTAGGCTACTATTGATAAAAATATTTTGACATTTCAAAGTTCTGTTTTGGACAATGTGGTCCATTATACCACTCAACAACGATTTGGTTCTGATTATTGTTTTCAAAGAAGATCTTGAAATTATAATAAAATGGAGATATAAAATTGAAAAATAAACTAATCCGGCACTGAAATTCAAATTATAGAAGATTATTATATTCTTCCTCTATGCTCAAACGAACACGAAAATACATAATGTAATACGTTAGACCAGTCTGGTTAAGCATAAAAGACATTCTGGCAAAAGAAAAATGACTCCAGCTGGGTCAATATGGGTTCAAAAATTATAAATTTGGTCTAAAATTCATTTGAAATATCACCAAAACACTGAAATGAATCGACTGAATCATTTTTATTTTCCGTTCCTGTAATTGTGCATTGATTAAGTTACTTGGTTCTAGTGGGCCAAGTTGTGCTCGGGAACATCAAACAGAGAAAGAAAATAAAACACACTGATTTTGTCAGTTAGATTTTTGAAATAATTTCTCTGTTTCATGTTCAAGGCTCAGTTTTTTGAGCATCAACTTTTCCGACAGAACCTTACCTATTATTTAACAAAAAACATCTATAGTCGTACAATTCAACATTCAACTACTTTTTTATATAAAAATGTTAATTTATACAGTAGCCTATATTTTACAAATTTAACCTAGATTATTGCTTTGATAATGTATGTGGAATATTATTATGAAGGCACTTATAGTTTGTGCGTTTATTAAAAACTATGTTTAAAAGGTTCTAGATTTGAAGCCAAAAATCTAAATGCTGATATTTTTGTCTTTCATGTTTTGTTTGTCTTGTCTGGCTCAAAGTATAGGCAAAATGTGAGCCTAGTCAAACAAGACAACAAAAGATCGAATGATGATTCTAACCAAATAATTGTAGGGATTAAACGGGGCTTAATCAGTTATTGTGCTAACTGAGTAACTACTAGTTGCTTGATGTTGGTAATCAACGCACAATACTAGTTAAGACCCGTTTAATCACTACTATTTTTTTGTTAGAATCATCGTTCCATCTTTTGTTGTATCATTTAACTTGGCTCACATTTCGCGTACATATATTGTTTGAGCCAGACAAGACAGAATGATATTTGGTTTCACATTTAGAACATTTTTAAACTGGAATGGTCATCTAGTAATATGACCTGCCAACTAACTTTATAAAATTTATTAACGATGTTTATCAATCATTTTGAAAATAATTATCTATTTACATCATAGCATTATTACTTATTTAATTGCAAATTATGTATCTAATTGGAGAAACATTTATTAAGTGCACTTGAATTACCATTTTTACATTATCTCTGGATTGAGAAACAAAAAAATTATCACAGTGATTTTGACTGGACTTATCTATTTATATTAGCCTACTATATAGTTTCAATGACAACTTTTGGATCGAAAAATGAAAAGTTCATATTCGATTGCATTAGCGTATTGGTGTTTTCTTGAACTTGAACTTTGTCAATTATTTTGGTAAAGTATGGAACTTTAATTCAATCTCCTTTGGGAGATTGGCTGTTGATAGTAAAGATAATCAGTCGCTTCCCGTCTCTTGAGGAATAGTAATTATTGTTGCATTACACTCTAATTGATTAACTGCATGTTATTCAATGGTGTTCCGCGTCATAACTTGATTACGGTAGTAGCTAGCTTATAGTTGAGATTATCAACATGCTAACCACACAACACCTCTATCCTGTTTAAGGATTATTCACCTCTGCTGTATAAATGAGTGAATATTATAACCAGCTGGTCGGCCTATGACCTTCAAGGGCTGTTGAGCCATTGACAAACAAACAGAAAAATTATGCATATTAAACAAATAATTTCAAGTACTTATCAAAGTTTTTCAAGACAGAGTTTTAAAAAGTGAACATTGATAAAAGTAACTGACAATATTGGAATAGCACGACAATGATTGTTGTCAAAAAATTTTAACTCCTCCCTCACTTCACAAAATCACATCATAAATTTGTAAAAGTATCGTTGAATTAGTTCAGAAATATTAAGAAACCCTTATAATTTTGAATAGAATAATAAATTTTCCACGTTTATTAAAAGTTCTCGAAGATTTTGGATATTTCCATTTGGTGCTTTTTTTGTGAACAGATTTTTAAATTAAAAATTTGTCGAATTTTTAGCAATGGTTTATGGTATAACCTTATTTTCTGTTGGGTTTGTTTGTATAAATTTAAGAGGAACAGTTTTGGGCTATGAAGCCTGTTGTACTCTATGATGTGAAATAACTAAATAAAGATAAATAAATGAATTATGATCGCCCACATACCTCATGAAAAAAATCAGAAATAAAAATGTTTCTGAATTATTTCCAACACATATTGAATCCCAGTTGCACAACCTAATTTTGTTGATAGACGATTCTATCCGCCTATTTTCTCACTTGCTGAAGCTACATTTAAAAGAATTTTTACTTTAATAATTCAAGTTTAAGTAGGTTAGCAATTTAATGGATTTCTAACGTAGGCTAATTGATGAACTTTAAACTCTTCAAATGAACTGGAGGAAATGAGAAATGGAGTTTGGTTGTAACTATAATTCTATCAGATAACTATATAGTTTATTGCGGAAAATGGAGAAACTGCCGGAAATTAAATGAATTCGTTAAAAAATAATGTTTAAAAAATAATAAAGTTCATTTATTATAAACAACAGCCTCATATACTTGTTAAAATAAACATAATACACTGGAGAAAATAATTATAAAAATTGAATAATGTCCATGAAAATAATAGGAAAACTAATGAGAAAGTAACTAAAATATCATTGAAGAATTGTAACAATGGAAAATAAGCAGATGGAAAGCTGAAAAAATTAACTATGGCTTGTATGCACTATCTTGGTTTAAAATAATTAGAATCAAGAAACCGTAGTTGAAACATGTGGTTCGAGACTCTCTATTAACGGGTTTAAACATAGATCTACAATGAAACCAAGTTAAAAGTTGAGTTTAAACAATGATTATACACACAGGTATTGGCGAGAATGTCAATGAAATTATCCAACATTCAGTGATAGCTAGACTATCAAAGAATAAAGAAAGCTTATAACAAGCAGTATATTAATCATAACAGTATTTGAATCACAGTAAGATGATAACACTTATGGTGATATGAACAAGATACTTATTTTGATATGATGATCACATTACACATTCAACAAGCCGGTTGCACAGAAGCCTTGACCATTTTAGTCTCACGTTTGGTTTCTCAGTAACTGATCACTGGGTATCAGATTCTTGGACATCAATTATTTATAGCTTTAATTTAGCAACAGACTTTGACAGACAAAGGAGCTTCTGCTCATCTGAATAGCAGACAATAATGTTTGGTGAATTGAAGTTGAGGATAGAGTTCCTTCAATGAAGTTGTATTCAGGAGGAAATCAATTTACTCCTCAAATAATAATTCATTTCAATTTTGGAAACTTCAACTTGCAACATAATTACATTATGAGGCTTTGTAGTTTATGGTTTCTTTTTAAATCTGGCAAGCTACAGTTGTGAATAGATTTACCAACAAAAAAGATGATTTTGTAATGTACAATCAATTTGATCTATTGCAAATTACAATATTATATTGTACTAGATCAGTGATAGAGTAATTATAGCGTCTAATATCATTTTCTTAGAAAAAACGAGCTGTTATGGAAACGTTTGATGTTAAATATTTTTATCAATGTGTTGATCAGTTTGGTGGAGAAATTTGATACAGTGACTGAGCAATTTATCAATGAAGGAGAATCTATTGGGAAATTCAAAATCCACCTTGGCTACATGTATACCAAGATAAGGTTGCTCTGTTTTGCAGAGACTGGATAAATGGTGGACGAAGTAAGAACCTTCTGACCTGAGTTAGTCGCACTACTGAGATTAAATAATTATTAAAAACCAGATGATTATCGATTTTGTAGTGTGACATAGTTCTGTTCAAAACTGATAATTTGGCCCCATTGCAGGCAGGTGTAGAAAATTATTTCTTTAGTACCCTTGCATCCAAACAAACAACATATGGTTGAATTCTTATGACTTTTGTGCAACTGACTGAATGGAATTTTATAGAGGGACACACAACACCTGAAAATGGAAACAGGAAACTGATGTTCTTTAAAAACATCACCATAGATAAGTTACACCATGTGAGAGAATCTCACTTGTTTAATATCTATTTGATGAAGGTACATAATACCTAACCTACTAACCTAACACATAGTAATTTGACCATTGCACTGCTTCAATGCTGTTCAACCATTTTGTGCAACGTGACCGGCAGCTCAGTGTAGTTGATTGCATGGTGTTTGATGGTATGCGCTGCCAAACAGCTCAATCGCAGATAGTTGAGCGGCTTCACCGAGTGGTAGATTTCAGGCTGGTATGCTCTAAAAGTGGCGCCCGAACCGTCGACCGCATCCAAGTGGGCGCCGCCCTCAACCAGCGCCCTTGCCAGTGCTGTTGAACACTGCGGCAGCTTGCCGGCCACATGCAGTGGAGTGAACCCTGCATCATCCTTTGCATTTGGATCAGCGCCCACTTTCAACAGCAATTTGATCAGTTCCACTGATGGAAAACTGCAAATAACACAAAAATCCAATTATATTGAGAATTGATACACAATTGATACAAAAAACTTTTTTGCCATACTCATGGATAACTTTCCAAGCTAGATTTGCGTTTGGGAGATTACTGTTTACAGAGAATCAAACATCAGCTGTTCTGAATGTGTGAATAATCATTTTGATGATTATTACAGCACTAATCATCATCACAATGATAATTACAGCACTGAAAGTCTTGTTCAGCTGTTTTTTCCGAATTCCAATGTATGAATTAACAAGTCAAACAAGCTGCCTTGACAGTTTTCTGTGAGATTTTGTGTTAGCTGTTGTGTTAAGGTTATGTTAGCTTCAGTTGATGTTTTCAATTGTTTGAGGTTTTAATAAATCCTTCTTAGACTAGTATGACAAAAAGAAATGTACATAATTCGTGTGGGAAGGTTTAAAAACTCATAATTATTTCCCAAACTCGCGTAACGGCTTGTTTGTGAGCATATAATTATTATTTTGTAAAAACGCCTTTCCCACACTCATTATGTAATATACTATTCTGCATACAATGCGGCGAAGTAGAGTTTGTGTATTGAAATCAATGCAGAAACCACAACTTTCAGAGGTTGCTGTAGGAAAAAATATTTTTTTCATCCTCTTGCTAAGAAACATTTCACACCAATGACCACACTATGATTATACAGTCTGTATAGACAGAACCGTCTAGCTTCTTGGCTTCAGCTGTAGTTGACTACTGACCTGCAAGCCGGGTAGCGTCCGACAAGAGTTGCCTCGGGTGAGCAGGCAATGTGCAGTGCAGTCTGACCACTGGCCGTCCTCACGTCCATCTTCACCAGTTTGTACAGCAGTCGGCTGGCCTGCTCAAGCTGCTCATTGTTCATACCTGGTGACAGAAAAACTCATTTCAAATAAATGAAGAGAGGGTATAGTCCATCCAAGCAAAGAAGACCCTCTGGCAAGATGGGAAAATGATTCAAGCTCGGTCAATGTTGGTACAAAAATTATTGATTTGGTCTCAAATTGTAGGCAACATTTCGATCTACTGTTAAGACCACATTTATAATTCTTGAACAAATATTGACGGAGTTGGAGTCATTTTTCCATCTTGTCAGAGGGTCTTCTTTGCTTGGACAGACTATAGTATAACTTACAGAATGTTAAAAACATAACTGATTCGAGTACGGTACTAACACGGTGCTCTTTGAGCTGAAACAAACAGAAAATGTCATTGCAAATTGCCAAATTCTCCTCAGTTTTCCTGTTATACGCCATTTTTCATGATCTTCCATCATAATTATCTTGATAATGGGCACTACCCAATGAAATTTGGCAAGCTCAAGTATAAGTATGTAATAGAAACCTCAATTATTTGAAATTTTATTGTTTAAAATAATTTTTGACAAAATTATGTACCATTAACCAAATGTAGAGCTTCAACAAATTCCGAAGAAAATGGTGCAATCTTTCATTTTCACAAATGAAAGTACAACAATTCATTTCATTTTGAACCATGAATATTGTTAGTCAGGCTTGTCGGGAGTAAATTCTCTAAAATAAATATTAAAATCGTCATATCTCAATTATTTATTATCGAATTTGGACAAATCAGGAACTATTTTCTTCAGAGTTTGAATCTGTACTTACATTTTGCCGTTTTGTCAATGATATTTTCTATTTGTTTTGGCTCGAAGAACACAGTTTTTTTATAATATAAGACATAATTTTCAATCAAAGATATTCACTGAAAATCAGTTGGAAGCTCCAAAAAATTCATCATATCGATGTGTGGTTCTCGTCATTCATTTTGCCTTAAAGTTCTGTATCAAAATACTGCATAACATTACTACATCAGTGAATTTTCAAATTTAGTCCGCCTAGACCTAATCTGAACCTGTCTAGCAAATTTCAATATTTTATATCGATTGGTTCTCGAAAAATCTGGGGAAATGCCAAACAACTATAGAGAAACACAAATATTGGGCGTATTCTTGAGAAGTTTCTAGAATTCGTTCTTAGTGCACGTCTCAACATCCAACTGAAAATTCCTTTCGAATTTGAACATATTCGGTTCAGTAGATTCAGTAAGTTCTGCCGAAGAATCAATGAATGAATAAGTGTCATACCACTTTTATATGAATAGATTATTGTTTTCAACGTAATTAATTATGTAAATAGACAAGGAAAAAAGTCTATTCAGTCAATGCCAACACTTTATTTATGGTCAAGGAACAACCTTTGGGCCGCCACCCTATTAAAAGCCACAATAGTAATAATAATGAATGTTTTTTGTGTATTTTATGATTAAATTAACGGAATACACCCATAATCTTATGATGAAGCTCTTACCGGGGTTGAGTCGACCAAACAGACAGGCCAGGTGCAGGGCGATGACGAGCACCCTATTGAGGTGACTGGCGTCGGCGGACGTTTGTCGTGTCGTGCAGCAGCCGTTGGCAAGGGCCGTTCTACCGTTGGCCACCTCGGTCACGGCACGCTCCAGGACATGGAAAATGTCATCGAACGTCACCGTCGGCACACGTCGGCCTCGCGCGTTAGAACGGCCTGTACAAACACAAAATTACATTCATTTTAGGGATAATATTCGATCCTCATTTGAGATGGAAGCACCATATCAATGATAAGTGCCGAAAGCTGAAGCATGTCATCCATAAAATTTATAATATCAATAAATCGAATAATAGAAATATTATAAGACTGATATATTTTGCCTATGCACAGAATGTGGTTCAATATGGAATTTTGATTTGAGGTGGTGTTTTCAACTGTCATTTCAAAAAAATGTTTGTTGTCCAAAAACATATTCTTAGAGCTTCCTTGGGTAAGCCCTGGCTGCATCCCAGTGCTGAGGTTTTCCAAGAATTGAACGTGCTTACTCTTGAACAGATTTATGTAAAGAACTTAATCCTATTCATAAATTAGAATTCTGACTCATTATCGCCCACCCAAACCCATACAATATCCGAAGCGCAAGAGTAGAATATGCCCGAACTGATCTATCCATTTGCAGATAACAGTACGTGTATAATAGTAATAGAATTTTCAATAGCATTCCACGAAATTGCATCACATCCAGACCATTTGGGCATGTTAAAAAAGTATAGAAAATTGGATTCGCTCCAATCCAAATCTTGTAATGCCTCTTATTCAATCAGACTCTGCACATGACTTTCCGAATTTCTTTCTGATAGCATTTTCTTCATATTGTATATAATTATATAATTATCTTCTTCTTCTACACGATTCAATGTTCTATACGGTATTGTTATACTATGAAAATATTTTACTTATATTTCTGATCCAAGAACTTTTTTTATTTTACTATAACTTGTAATAATTCCAACACTCGGCCCCTACGCTCAGGTTTTCAATTTGAATTTTTGCTTTTTCATTTTGTTTGTCAATTATTTTAAATAGCCCTTAGTTTAAAGTTTAATTTTCTGAATACTATGCTCTGTATTGTATACTTTAAGTTTTAAACTTTGTAATCATTATCATTAAGGATAAATAAATTTGAATTTGAAATTCCAGTCATCATCAGTTGCACTCAACTAAACAGACATTAATGGTGAGGAACGCTTGGCCCAAACAAATAAGACATTCTTGCAAGATGAGAAAATGACTCCAGCTCGGTCCATATCGATTCAAATATTATCAATTCAGTCTCAAATTTTGAATCAGAATGTTTCCTACAATTTGAGACAAAATTTTGAACCAATATTGACCGGGCTGGAGTCATTTCCCACCTTGCCAGAATGCCTTCTTTGCTTGTACAGACTATAACAGTAATTGTTCAGAATTATCTCAGCATAGGCTACTGTCGAGATTGAACACTTTCACGCCAGGCACCATACTTCTGCAAAAATTTCTATTCATGGTGGGATTCAACAGGAATATCTGTTTTAAAATCTCCCATAAACTTTAAAACAACTTTTCTAACTAATTTCCTGGAATTGAAAACATTGTCTCTTTACTTTTAGTATAACTTTGAATTATAGCTAGGTAACGCTAAAACATTAGGGGGTTTCGTCTGGTCCTTTTGTGCTGCAACAGCTGATGTTGTCTTCTAGTTTTGCCTAGATGACGTTTTTGAAACTCAAAGATACAATAGATGATTTTCAACAGCTTTTAGTAGATTACATCACGTACAATCTACTCATATGTCAGCATTGAGTACAGTTACAATTAATCATGCATGTTGAATTAGGTTTTCTCTCTTTATGCATAATTTTTATGAACCAAATTCTTGTAGAATTACTCTTGCGTTTTCTGTACTAGATTTTGATAGAAATGAGCATGGAAGATTGAAAATAGACAAATATATCTTGAGATTATCTTTGATAAATATTTGAGAAATCTTTGATTTGTAGCAAGGCAAATGGGAGAACAAAGTTTGGTTTGGTATCATCAGTGTGTGGCGGACACAAGAGTTCATGACTGTGGGAATCACCCTCCTAAACAAAACAAGAAAGCAGCTGCACGCACCTTGTTCGCCCATCATATAGGAGAATAGTTCGGTGAAAGAGAAGAGTGAGGACTGCGTCATCGGATTCAGCGGATCGAGCATCTGCTGCTGCATGTCAAGTGCATAGGACCACAGCGAAATGCAGCGTGAGAATTTGCCTGCGTCAGCGTAAACGGCGCCACGATAGCGGATGTAGTAGCTGGTGTCGGGGTGTGCCGGCCCTAAAACAACAGACATCAAACGCTCATTGATTCATTCATTCCAAGAAAATACAAACATCAAACACTCATTAAATCAAATTCATTTCCACAAAAACAGGTACAAAATCAAGATAGCTAAGAATTATATTTTCAAATTAGCTTACAATAAGACAATAAATTCTTAAAATACATTTAAGTTGACAAACAGAAAATTCAATGCTAGAACAAGACTTCTAAATTTCAAATACAGCAACAAAATACATTAAAGGTAGTGGAATGCTACTGGCACAAGTAAACTTGGCCGCCAGTAGGAGAAGCAATGATTATTATTACAAATGAAACAACGTTTTTATAAAAAGAAGTACAATATTAGATAAACATTCATCGAGTAACTGGTCACTGGTTTATGGAATGCCGATTTCGAAATAATACGTGTGTATTATCCAAGTTTTCACATGTGATGGTACGTATTTCGTTGGCATGTGGTTCGTGAGATTATTTGGGAAGTTATTTATGATATTGGGAGCTATATAAATGAGTGTTTTCGAATTATCGTGAGGTTTGAAACGTAGTCTTTGAATCTATTTTGATTGTATCTGGTTGTATGAGATTCATAATTTATTTTTGAAAATTTATTCCTATACCTATTGAAATATTTGAAAATACTTAGGAACCTAGCACATACAGTTGGCGTATAGTCATGACTTTCAGATAATTGAAAGCATTTAATGACGGATATAATATTGGTCGGTTCAATATTGTCTTAATGATCATTTTTTGGACAGTGAATAGCGTTGATAGGTGAGAATTAAAAGTACCTCCCCAAACTACAAAACCATATTGGAGTAGTGATTGAACTATATATCAAAGTATAGCATTCTCAACCAATCTAAATTTAGAATAGATCTTAATTAAAAGAATTTATATGATACAAACTTCAATATATTGCATAGATAATATATGTGTCATTTCCACTTGAAGGCCTCTTCGATTATTATACCCAGATATTTCAAAGTTTTCAAGAAGAAGAAGAAAGCAAAAGAGGAAGGAGAAAGAGAATAAGAAAAAGAAGAAGAAGAAGAAGAAGAAGAAGAAGAAGAAGAAGAAGAAGAAGAAGAAGAAGAAGAAGAAGAAGAAGAAGAAGAAGAAGAAGAAGAAGAAGAAGAAGAAGAAGAAGAAGAAGAAGAAGAAGAAGAAAAAGAAAAAGAAAATGAAGAAGAAGAAGAAAAAGAAGAAGAAGAAGAAGAAGAAGAAGAAGAAGAACAACAACAACAACAACAAAAACAACAAGAAAAAAAAGAAGAAATAATCAGATGAAACGTATGCTGTATTGATGGAAGACGGTCACCCATGTTATTCTTACTCCATGGGTTTAGGAAAAAGTCATCCACTATCTCTCCCAAGGGAGAAAACGTGAAGCTTTATTATTCGATTCCGGGAAGTGAAATGCGACTTTAGATAGTAGGTGGAGTAAAATTAATATTATAATAGATATTGAACAAAACATTTATATCTAAAGGTAGTGAAGCACAGTATACAATAGATAGTGAATAATACTTATAAAGATGTGAACAACAACAGTGTTAACAGAGTGATTTATCTGTCAACAGATAATATCATGTGTTAACATAAATAAAATCTTCACAACTATGCAATTCCAATTCCATCAAGTACTTTTCCAATTTATTTTCAAATAGTGTAATTTCTGTTTCATTTTAATGTTAGCTGACCAATATGCAATGAATTTGATACCCATATTGGTTGGGCTTTGTTTGCACGTTTCTTTGCTATGCTCCTTAACAACACACACTAATTTTCTTCACCCTTAAAAAAGCTTCATCATATGGCATTACAACAAATGTTGAGATTGTCTTGAAGACACATATGTTTCAACCACTTATGTCTCTGATTTACGGCAGCCAAAGCGCTAGTTAAAAACAGACTTCAGTTCAAGTGAAACGACGCTTGATGAGACCGAAAGAAATTGTCATAAATATCCAGCCAAGCTGCAAATCAATTCAAGGTTCTGACTTATCTGAATCTCAAGGTTAACTGTAAGAGAGGATCGTTTAGTCCTAACTTCGCCATAAATAAACAAATCACCCTGTAACGAGTGTGGGAAGGTCGACTAAGTTATTGTTAGCCTATAACTTATATATTTCTTTGATCTAAAACAGTTATGAGAAAAATAATGTATGTGTATGGGGGATGGGTGTGACGTCATAGTCCGTTTGGGTGGGGAGGAGTTCAGGTGAAGGGGGGGCGCTTTTTGGTCTGCAGGCCTGGGGGCGCAAAACTGCTAAATGCGGCACTGCATTGTTCTACAAGCATACAAACCAGGAGAAAGTAGCTGAAATATAACATAGCAAGCAAGATGAAAATAGAGAAATCCATCAATATTATGTCAATACCAGCACAATAATAAATTAGTAATTTTGAATCAAGACAATCCCAATTCAATTAACAATATGAAATAGCAGTAGCTAATTGATTCATTTTCCAAGAATGGAATGACAACAAAAGAGCATGATATGTAAATTCATCAATATTATTTTTGATTCGGTATTGAAGTAAATCGAATGGAAAATTATTTCCTTATTACGAACAGGGAAAATGTGCTTGATAGCTGCCAGCATTATAATCATTTCATCCGGGATTCGGCCCTCTCATTGTTTGTCAATATTCTTTTATTATTAGGTATAGTATGTCCAAGCAAAAAGACATTCTGGCCAGATGGAAAAATGACTCCAGCTCGGTCAATATTGGTTCAAAAATTATAAATTTGGTCTTAAATTGTAGATCAGAATGTTTCCTACAATTTAAGACAAAATTTATCATTTTATCAAAACTATAATATTGACCGAGTTGAAGCTATTTTCCCATCTTTCCAGAATGTCTTCTTTGCTTGGACAGAATAATATTATACTCTGTTGTAGCAGACGCCAAAAATTGTGGCGACTGGCGAATGACTGTTATTAATATTGTTAGCTCTGTCAGGTCAGTCGGCGAGCTGTCTGTGAGAGTACATCGGAACGAGAGCGACCAGATTCGCTTGTGAAGACAGCTTCAGACTGTCCTGGCAGAGCTGAGCATTAATAACAGTCATTCGCCAACCAATTTTATTGACGTCACTCTATTGTATGGGGGTTGTTCTAAGAATCTTATTCACATGAATCTAATTGAATATTTATTCTAGGAATTTATGAAGGCGGACCATAAGCTCTGTTTATTCAGGCCAATAGACATAAATAACGAACTGGCTTGTTTAATTTACATTACTAATTGTTATTATTAGTGATTTCAGTGAGCCGTTTTTCAATTCATGATGTGAATTTTTCTCTGGAAAATAAAAATTGGTTATTTTACCGTTGGGATAACAAATAAAATCAACCCTAGATTAGTCTATAAGAATTTTGCTTATTTGGGAATAATTTATTTCATATGTTATTCAGTTATTGTAAATAATTAACCTTCAATTATTGTGTTTGCTGTTTGAATCATAATTCTGTAACGTTTTTATGAACCGCTGATCGGGGAGGGGCTTGTTTATTGTTTAATGGTGGGTGGTAGTGGACGGCAAACTGCCGAACGGCAAAATCAAGCCCCATAAGAACAATAAAATTTTTATCAATCTCTAGGAGCGGATAGCGCCTCTATTTATGAACAGAATTTTTCGTTCTTCATGTCATTTGGAAAGAGAATTAAATTCTCCAGGGGCGTGACTTTTTACTTTTTTGATTTCAAGTTTTTTTTCAATAATTATTTAACTAAAAAAGTATTGAACTCTAAATTATTTAAATAAACTTACAATCGAAAAAGTGAAAAGTCACGCCACTGGAGAATTGAATTCTCTTTCCAATCACATAAAGAACGTGAAATTCTGTTCATAAATAGAGGCGCTATCTGCTCCAAGAGATTGATAAAAATTACATTGTTCTTATGGGAGATAATTTTGCCATTCGGTAGGTGGCCGTCCACTACTGCCCACTCTTAAGCTAATGGCAGATGTTCACTGTGATTGGTTCAAACAACTACCAGTGGCAGTGTTTGACCGTTAGTATAAATACTTTTGCTCTTCACTTCAAGTTTTAGTTTATCACATATTGATAATGGTATAGCAACCGGATCCGGTATCTCGATTTTAACTAAATCTGTGTTTAGACAATTATTGTCTCTTCATTTAATCATTAGATCACAATTTGAGACCAAGTAGGCTCCTCTAACCTGTAAAACTTTGGACCTATAAACCATTATTAATACTAACTTGAAAGTGTTCAGAAATGATTCTTTCTGAAATACAATTATTCACTATTCTAAACTACAATTAAAATATATTCTCAGGTTCAACTGATTGTTCTGAATTTGAAATGATTCTTTCTTGAATACAATTTACTATTCTAAACTACAATTAATACGTTTTCAAATTAAATGGCTGTTCTGAATTCTAAATGATTCTTTCTGAAATACAATTATTCACTATTGCGAACTACAATTGACAGCACTCAACTACGCCTGGAAAAGATGTAGTATCAATGAGCTTCCTTCCTGTACGATCGCGTATCAATTTAATACTATTGTATCACTACTGCGTATCATATGAAGGTGGCCTACCTAGTATGCGTTCTCTGATGAGCAGCGACTGCATGCGCATCTCGTCTGGGTCGGCGAGCAGATCGTCGAGCTCGTCGAGGCTGCGAATCTCTCGCGAATGTTCGTACGCCTCCACCGTCACAGGCTGTAACGGCTTCGGCAGCCGATTGCTCTCGTCTGATCTGCAAATCGCAACCACAATTATTATTCATTCTAGAATAGAATAGAGTAGAGTAAAATAGAATAGAATAGAATACTATGCAAACTAAAATGTAAACGTAATTAGAATGTTAAATAAACTTGATAGCTTGAAAATGAGCACCAACTGAGAAATGTAATATAAAAAATATATTGTTACAAATTGAAATGTACTTGAGAAATGTAAGCAAGCTAGCTAACTTGAAAATGAGAATAAGCTGAAGAATTTTATAAAAATACTACCTACTGATTGTATAAAGAATAGAGAAAAAATTGAAATGTTACTGGATGTGTGTAGAATAGATGAGAAGTAGATTGAAAATGAATGAAATAAGAATTAGATTAAATAATTGAGAGAAAATCTCATTGAATTGAATTAGTTAGACATTGCAGCTGGATCCGGGCAGGTCGGCGCAAATAAAGCCGCGACAGCTCAAGCCTGTCTCTTGGGATATGCCTGTCTATACTATATTTAGGTTTTTACCTGTTTGGCTTCACATATTTTGTTTGTAAATAAATAATAGAATAAAATAGCAATAACTGACCTGAGGAGCATGGCTCGCTTCCAGAGTTGGAGCGCGCCCAGCATGTCCCGCTTCTTGTCGACGTAGGTGGCGCCGAGCAGCTCCAGGGCGTCAATGCACTCCTGCCGGTTGACACGACCGCTCTCCTCGTCGCCAATCAAGAACTCGACTATGTCCGAGTGACCCGTGACACTGGCAGCTAGCAACGGCGTCATCCCTGTTCCCAGCACAAACTTCAATGAGTATTGCCCACTCTGAATAGAATTCATCACAGGAAAACGACCACAATCCACTCGTGAATATACAAGTCGGCTTCGAGCATACACTGAGTAGTATACCAATAAGTAAATTGTGATAGCCTTTGAGACTCGCAGCTGATGCAGGCGAATTTTGGAGCAGCGTGAAATTTGAAACATACTGTCTTTGATGAATTTAGCTTAGATGAAATTAGCCCGGTCTTGAGATGTTCAAGTTACAAGTTACGAAGTTACAAGTGAAGAAGTTACAAGTTACAATGTTAAAAGTTACGGAATTACAAACGTCTATTCGTATAGCCTACTGTAGTTATTTTTCATTACGATTATTACAAGAGAGTTCAGTAC